>CAIGRT010039190.1:0-13323 GCA_903798405.1 Fraxinus platypoda | reverse complement strand
ATATGGTGAAGGCTTTTACTTATTTAATGGTTGTTAAGTTAGCTGTTTATTGTTGCCTGTTTGGGGAATTGGGAAATAGGAAGAATAAGTGAATAACCACTATTACTTTTATTAATACCGCCCGCACTTGAAAAATTTTCTGGGTCCGCCCCTGATCTTGTAACAAATTATTGTCCACCTATTTAACAGGTACAGAAATGACTGAATGCAAAAATTGACTATTTTTTAAGCAATCCAAGCATTCTGTCAAGGAAGATGATATTTTTTTATAGCAATGTAGCATGATTGTTTTACTTTTAAGAAAGTCTAGATATATACAATGGGTGATTATATTCGCACAACATTTTTTTTTTTTTTTTTTTTTATAAATACACCACATTTTAATCACATTAAAGGTCATTAACTTTTATTCAATAGCACATTTTCAACACATTCTTATTTTTTTACATTTTATTGATAAAAAAAAATTGTCCTTAATTGTGATTTTCGTCTAAAAATATTGTTAACGTGCTTCAAAATACGGGTCAAATATTTAATCGCATTTTTGAATTATTATTTATTTTGCATATTTAAATACATTATTTTAAAGAAATATTTGAAAAGAAAACATAATCAAGAACAAATCGTGTTAACTTGAGAATAAGAATGCAACGAAAAAAAGTTTGAGATATAAATGTGATAATATATAAAGATTATAAACATTTCATAGAGTTAAAATGTAGTCAAATTATTAAAAATTGTGGTTTGAATATATTTTGCCATATACAATTGCTCTAATAGAAAAAAGATGGCAAGACGTCACGTGCTCGTCCGGACTTGTCCCATTCTTTTTTTAATGTATTTAAAATTTAAATCATATTTAAAAAATAAAGTAATATTCGTATTAAATATTAATTAAATAGTTGAGGTATTTTAATCTACTCTCTACATAGTCCTGTCTAGCTCGTCGTTATGAGTGTAAAAAAGAAAAACTTCTCGATGAGTCGATAAATCTATGCAACGAGTATAGAATATGAAGAATGCTATGTAGAGCGCAATGTTCATAATGCTAAAAAATTCAAGCTTATAATCTTGATCTTTATAATGTTTGGTACTGAGATGCCTACCTATTGAATATACAAAATCGCATTTCACGGCAAAGGCCAGAGGTAATAAAACATTCGTAAGCTTGAATTATTTAAATATTATCTTCAACTCGTTCGACTAGCTCATTTAAAGTGACATCCTTGCTATTTTTGGACTCGACTTTGTTGCAACGAAAGGTCTTCCAAGTTCAAATTAATTAAAATGTCCATCCCTAAAATTTTCTGTGCCCAAAAAGAAAGAATAACCGAGCTGCTACAAAATTAGCAACATATTTAGCTTTTGTTTGATCCTCATTATTTTCAAAATATATTTTTTTTCTCTTATTTTCAATCACATTCTTTAATAAAATAATATTATACGTAAACTTAAAATTTTTCTTTTAATCATACATTTTTCATCAAAATATTATTCTAAAATACATTTTGGGCCAAAAAAGGGGCTCAAACAGGCGCTTAATGCCTATTTAGTTTAGATTTTGGATCGTTTAGTGCCCATGATGAGATGTCCTCAACGATTCCTTCAATTCTAGTTTAGCCCTCCCCTTAGCGGATATACTATTTTAGTGAAGACATTTTTCCATTTCATCGTGAATGAAGGGCAAAACGGTCTTGAGTGATTGAAGAAATTGGAGGTTGATGTCCGATAATGTCTCCGTCAATCAAGTATATAAGGCAAAAAGATCGATTTTCAAGCAAAAAAGCGAATAATACAGACGATTAAGATTTTGTTCCAAAAATCCAAAACAAACTGAAATTTAGTCCGTGTTTGGCCTCCATTTAATTTTAAGCTATAGTTCATCGAATTTTCAATTTTTTAATCATATGTTTCATTAATTTTATCCAAAATTTATTATAAATCTTATTTTTAGCTAAATCAAACTCGAGCTAAATTTCTGAAACTGTACAACACCATTTTCATTTTCAAGCCCGAGTGTTCTTCGGGGGGAGTCAAGTGTCTCTCCATTTACAATGGCGGTGCTGTGTCTCAGCTTCATTCACATTTGGGCCTCCAGTAAAGGGGCCATGGCCCGTGAGAACTCTCCCCCAAAAACCATAAATCGGCGTTTTACTACGATTTCATTGATAGTCACTCGATTTTGCACTTCCGTTACCATTAAATTTTAAAAGTTATTCAAATTGTTATTGAATTTATCGGAGTGTTATCTAATCCATCACTCACTATTTAAAAATTTAATGGACTCGATGAACTTATCGAAATGTTATCAATATCCAACATTTCTATTGTCATGTCATTAAGTTTGTTAACTTTTAAAAATTTATTTTTCGTACTAATTTTCAATTACATTCATACAATAAAATATTTTGCACAAAAATCCTAAAATTCTTTCCCATTTTTTAACTACATATTTTTTTTTAAAAAAATCACTATCTATTTTACACAATAACGGCCATCAAATCGGGTGTAGACTTAGGTCCCTAGTTGATGAAAATTGTCAACTGATCCTCAAAAAATCGTTTTTTTTTTTTTCATTTTTCTATTATTGTAAGTGAAAATAAGGGTATAATCCGCTATTTAACCAAACTTTAAACCCTTCTAAGGGCCAAAACAATATCTAAACGAAATAGTCAAACATTTGACCCTTCATATGAGTCTTGCTCGAGAATGTTACTTCTTGGCATGAAGAAGAAAGTATCTTGATATAGTGTTGAGGTCCTTATTTAGTTGTCCCTAACTTTTGCCGAGATCCTTCATAGACTTTAGATTTGGTTCGATTAGAAGTTGGGGTAGACCAATAACTAGCTAAGATCACACACTTACATGCGATGTTGATTCTCAGCAATGACTAACTACGCAATGATTCCAGATATGAAATTCGATAATGTACGCACGAAGGGCGTCTATTGCTCAAGTTTCTTGTAATGTAAAGGAACAGAATGA
The DNA here is from genome assembly GCA_903798405.1 of Fraxinus platypoda. NCBI lineage: Eukaryota > Viridiplantae > Streptophyta > Magnoliopsida > Lamiales > Oleaceae > Fraxinus > Fraxinus platypoda. The sequence goes on along the minus strand of CAIGRT010039190.1, from coordinate 10,338 downwards.
GATTCATACAGATAATTCATCCACATAACAAGGAAAAAATCTTACATGGTCGTTGAAGTATCAATACTAGAAATAGGTACACGAATTTTATGCTTTTGCAACTATAGTAGACTCCTATACCAAGACAAGTAGCAAACCAAAAATCCAATGTGATGAAGAGAGCATACCCTCGAGGCTTAATCGAACTCACTTAAACAGTCCCATACCAATTCCAGCTTCTCCTCCGAATGGTCCAGGGCTTCCCCGAGCCTTGGAATAAGAAATATAGTAAAACTCGGAGATAATGCCAGTGAAGAAAATGAAAGACGCTCCTGCTGCGAAAACTCCTTTCCTCACGGTCTCACAAGATGGAGGGTTTTCGAAAAACCGCGTCCTATACTTGGTGTGATAAGCATTCCTCACCGATCCAGCCAGCAAGCAAACCTCAGCAATGAAAAATGTCACCCTGGATCACAATTGCATGTTCTGATGTTAAATTTTCTTACAGAAAATAGATTTCGTATGGTTGAAATGAGCATGTACCAGCAAAAGCCGAAAAGAAGAACTGCGCACGCCCTCGAACTTCCAGGACTTAGAGCGGTGCCACAGCAGAAGCATCTACTGGTAAACATTATGAGTGCTTGACTCGCCATGAGGAAAAAAAATGCGCCGACTCCAAATCCAGTAGAAATATCAGAATCATATATGCAATAGTTATAATTACTCTCGTTATCCAACTTTATCGTGGCCTGTCAACATCGACACAATCAATACGTTAGGAAAAATTTTCGTACTGAGAACCATGAAAAGGTGCTAGCTAGACATGTATATGCTAGGAACAAGATTCCTGTTGCTCGAAATTCAGATTTTATTTTATTGGAATTTCTTAAATCTGGAATGCATATGCATTGCTATGGTTTTCAATAGTTTCCTGTTGAGATTATTCAATCGAGAGCAATTAGTTAGCATAAAGAAAAATAGAGATTCGCCTCAACGTAAGGCTCCCTTCCGCAGCTGTAGCCTATAGCAATTTATTATGATAATAGAAGTTTACAAGAGAAAATTGCAAATCCTATTTTCTCTAACCTCTCTTTTATAATGGTAATACAAAATTTTAGAGACGGCACCCTATTTATGAGACAAATTAAGGTCAAACTGAAATTATAAGTATGAAATTCCTAAGCTGTCCTTAATGAAAATTTTGTTCGAGGGGCTCCACTCCCCGCATCCTCTGATTCCCCTTTTCAACGCCCACTATGACCTCACTCTGGAGGTTGATTCACGTACTTGCTCCGTATATCGACAATAATTAGACTCTACAACTTAACAATTCTGACTCAGAAAATATATATATTGCGATTTTGATACGAATAATGCCATATGGATACCCCTATGCATATAAATGACTAAACAAATTAGGGAAAGAAAGAGAGACATACAGTGCTTCTTCTTTGCTCAGCAGCAACAGCCAAGGCAAAAGCAATGAGATCGAAAACGAAGACAATGATCATTAACAATTTGGAAGCCATTGAAGTGATTATTCAATTTACCGAGATCTTGATCTCTTTCTCTAGTCCGTATGCCTGTACATTCTTCTTCTCTTTGTACATATAGATGACCAGTTTGAGTAAGCAGACAGCAAATATGAAAAGAGAGAGATTTGCCAACAATATTATATGTGACATTTCAACACTTCACCAGCAAGCAAAGCAACTGACTACCAGAAAGTAGAAAGTAGGTAAATGGTCCAGTTAATTTCAATTACTAATTTCTGCTGGCGATTAAATAAAAAAAGTATGAACATGACTAGGAATTCAAAACAAAATAGAACAAATAAATACGAATATTTTACTAGGAAAATTCCCAAAAATATTCCCCTTTCTGAGAGAATTTGAAAAATGTGACATGACTGAAAGCCAAGTGTTTTGGATTGTAAAATTGAATACGCATGAATGTCCTAAGCACATAGCAAGGTCGTTATAGCATCTCCAATGCTAATGTGGATTGCAATAAAAAGGTTTCGAATGCAACATGTTTAAGACTATGTCTAGCTGTCAAGAAAAAAATAAACATTGTTAAAGAGGATATTTGGATGTAGTGACTCTTCTAGATAGAACGAGTCACCGTATTTTAGAAATGAAAATTGAATAATAAACGAAATTAATTTAGGATGAAATTTGATGTCATCTAAATTGTTATCAATGGAATCTACTCTCTCCATCCCATTTATATAGGCTGATTTTGTTTTTTCACACAGATTAAGAAATTTTATTTAATTTCATTGAAAAAAGCAATTTTTGCAAATAATTTTACTAATTTATCCTTATTTAATTATCAACAATTAGTAGTAAATAATGTGTTTTTGTCTATGTTTCCAAGAAGTGGGAAATGTGTTTATGTATTTGGATAATTCCAACAAGGTAAATTAAAATCTGTATAATTTCAAGATTAAGTGGGAGGAATTGGTTCTAAGTTCTAACTAGGTAAATTAAATAAGAGTAGTAAACGAACAAAACCCATAACTATTTTCTCAATAAAGAAACATGACTATATAAATGGGACAAAGAGAGTACGACAGAAGATTTAGAAACCAAGGTGGATAAGTCCCATTTTCATTTAATGACTTTTATGGTGTTTGCCAGTGTTTAGAGGTTGGAAACTTGAAATGTGTGCATATGGGGTTAAAGCTTTGTTCACACATAAATGATACACAAGGCAATGGCCTGAAGTGGATTCTTTGACGTCTCTTCAACTTATCAAGAAGCAATCTTCAGGATTATGGTAATCTGGTATATCTTCAAATGTAAGGTGGTTATGACCGCATGTATATTTTGAGAAAGATAAAAATTGAGAAATTAATAGAAGTAATTAAGTCAAAATTAGTTATTTAATATGTATTATGGTTTTTATGCTTTAATCTATATTATTTTATATATTCGTAGATTTTAAATAAATGTGCAAATGAACTTTAATTAAAGTAAATAAACAAATGATTATGAAAATTCAAGTCCTGGAATAGAGCATGGTCTGTTTAAAGAGTAATGCTATTCATTCTCAGTGGGGTTGTAACCCCGGTCTATGTCGCGTTAATGTGGCATTAAATGATATGTGAAATTAAATAAGTCATTTAATTTTACCTTTCACTTAACGAATCATTTAGAGCCACATAGACTGGGGTTACAACCCCACTGGGGATGAATAATATTATTCCTATTTAAACTATAAATAAATAGAAGCGAACGACGGATAAGTGGATAAAACTTATAGGTTCTACAAACTGTATGGATAAAAGTAGTTTGAACCGATTATGTTTAATTGGCATTTTAGCAACGAAGTGTGAAAAGGAGACTTGATATGGTTGCAATTCGCATTGATACATTGAAATACGAAATATATCCAAAAACACATGATACGAGCAAGACAGAAGAGAAAATGAAACTTACCCAAGACGGATTTAGAGGATGTATATTTTTCCCGTCTAACAAAACCCGTGGCCACGAGCTCAAGAGATGTCCCCATTCAGAGAACAAGTATAATACGGTTATGGAAGAATCCCCAAGATTCTCAAGCCAATCTCCTAATTATAGCAACTAGATTACATTGTATATACTACCTTATACTGAAAATATTCTTACCTTATTCTCTGTTGTATTATTCCTATATAATGAGAATGCATCTACTGGAAACATACGGTGGCTTTTACCAAACCCTTTCATGGTATCAGAGCCAGAATAGGATTCACATCCAGCAATCCAATGGCCTCCGTCACTCCATCCCTTTCTCTATCCTTCAATACCATGGTGCACCTCCTAACCGTCAAGCTGTCCTCCTCGAACTACCTTCTCTGGCACAGTCAAGCTCTGCCATTGTTGCAGTGCCAAAATCTTCTCGGCTATGTAGACGGCTCTCTGATATCCCCTCCTGCTACTACTGGTTCTGGTGAAACTGCCACAGCCAATCCGAAATTCATTGAATGGAAGCAAACTGATAAGCTTGTTCTCAGCCTCCTCCTTGCTTCGTTAACCGAAGAAGCGTTGTCCACCGTCGTCGGATTGAACACCTCACATGAAGTATGGACCACCTTGGAGACTACCTTCAGCCATTGTTCCAAATCTCGGGAGCTACGCTTAAAGGATGAATTACAGCATATGAAGAAAGACACCCGGACTGTAGTGGAATATTCTCGTGAGTTCAAATTTGTCTGTTATCAACTTGCTACCATGGGACGGCCAGTGGATGATCTGGACAAAATACACTGGTTTTTGCGAGGACTTGGTGCTGCCTTTTCCACCTTTTCCACCACACAGCTGTCTATTACGCCCCTTCCATCGTTCACTCATCTGGTTCGTATGGCAGAGAGTTATGAGAATTTTGTTAAGTCTTTGGAGACACCTACTTCTGGACATACTTATGCTGCCTTCACTGCCTCTCATGGAAGCAGATATGGCCGTGGCGGTGGTCGCCCCTTTCGTAGAGGCCGTGGCGGTGGCAGCGGTCGTTTTCCACGCAGCCGCCCCATCCGTTGTCAAATTTGCCGTGAGGAAGGCCATTACGCCACCTTCTGTCGTGATCGCTATCCTCGGTCCTCCAACGCTGCTAATCTTGTGGAAGCCTTTACCTCATGCTCCCTTAATGACAATCAAACGTCTGATTGGTACACGGACTCTGGAGCAACAGCACATATGACTAACGATGTCTCCCAGCTGCACACGTCTGACAAGTACACTGGTAAGGATCGGGTTGTTGTTGGTAATGGTGCCTCTCTTCCTATCTCCCACATCGGTACTGCCTCTCCTCTCCCTTCTCTTCCTTTAAAAGATATACTAGTCGTGCCTGGCTTAACCAAAAAATTGATCTCCATCAGCAAACTTACTCCTGATTTTCCCTTCTCCATCACATTCACTAATGATTGCTTTGTTATACAGAACCAAGTCACAAGAGAGGTGGTGGCAACCGGGCGACGTGAAAATGGCCTCTATGTGCTCAAGCGCGGACATACCTCTTTAATTTCTGCTCTTTCCAATAATTGTCCTCAAGCTTCCTTTGATGTTTGGCATGCTCGTTTAGGTCATGTATCTCACTCTATTATTTCTTTATTGAATAAAAATCATCAATTACGTGTGACCTCTTTGCTCCCGACCCCCACTATTTGCTCTAGCTGTCAACTTGCGAAGAGTCATAGACTCCCATTTCCACAAAATAACAAACGAGCTTCCCATGTTTTGAAATTAATTCATTGTGATTTATGGGGTCCATCCCTTGTTTCCTCTAATATGGGTTACAAATATTATGTAATATTTATTGACGATTTTTCCCGTTTCACGTGGTTTTATCCTTTAAAATTAAAATCAGAATTCCATCACATTTTTCTTCAATTTCAAAAATTTGTAGAAAATCAATTTTCAACTAAAATCAAAGCTTTCCAGAGTGATGGAGGCACAGAATTCACAAATCACCTTTTTCGGACTCACCTTTCGAACTGTGGCATACGTCATCAAATGTCTTGCCCTTATACGCCAGCCCAAAATGGCCGTGTCGAGCGCAAACACCGTCATTTAACAGAAAGTGGTCTTGCAATGCTATTCCACTCACATGTCCCTCTTAAGTTTTGGGTTGATGCCTTCAGCACGGCTGCCTTCATCATCAATCGGTTGCCGACACCTACTCTTGATGGCTTGTCTCCTTTTGAGATGCTGTTTGGTAAGCCTCCCGTTTACTCTAATTTCCACTCCTTTGGCTGTCTTGTTTTTCCGTACTTACGTGATTATGCATCTCACAAATTAGCTCCTCGTAGTCGTCCTTGTGTTTTTCTTGGTTATAGTATGTCCCATAACGGCTATCGTTGCCTTGATCGCTCTACTAATCGTGTTTTTATCTCCAGGCATGCAATTTTTGATGAACTTAATTACCCCTTTCAGGGTACCCCTTGCCCTACGTCTGTGCCTGTATCTCCCGTTAGCGCTTTTCATGAGCCCGTCCCTATCCCAGATGCCTAATCACCGACTCAACCCGGTCTCCTATCACCCCCTTATCACTCATGTTCTACTGATGCATCTACTAGTTTTGTGCCTATGTCTCTTTTGCAGGACGCAGATGATAACCCTACTATCCCCACCGTACATGGTTCTCCTCATGCCTCCGAGCCATTGCCAGCCGGTCCCTCTCCTATCACTGAGGTATGTTCGGGCCAGTCCCCTCCACTTGGCACCCATCCAATGCAAACTCGGGCCAAATCCGGTATTTTCAAACCCATCCACTGCTCTCATGTGTGCATGCTTCCCAACTCTGGCCTACTAAAGACTCTTCTCACTATGCGTGAACCTAGAGGTTTCAAGTTCGCTGCCAAACACTCTGGATGGATTGCTGCATGGATTGCAGCCATGGATGAGGAAATCCAGGCCCTTCACAAAAATCATACATGGGACTTGGTACCTAAACCGCCCAACGCCAATGTTGTTGGCTCTAAATGGGTCTTCCGCGTCAAATACCTATCTGATGGCACCGTGGATCGTCTTAAGGCCCGTTTGGTTGCAAAGGGATATACTCAACAACCAGGTCTTGATTTCACTGACACATTCAGTCCTGTTGTCAAAGCTTCCACTGTCCGAGTTGTTTTATCTTTGGCCGTCTCCCGTAATTGGCCTCTTCGGCAGCTTGATGTTAAGAATGTGTTCCTTAATGGGTTCCTACAGGAAGAAGTTTATATGGATCAGTCGCCTGGTTATATTGATTCTAAACATCCCACACATGTTTGTCGCCTTCGTCGGGCCCTCTATGTTCTCAAACAGGCACCTAGAGCTTGGTTTCATCGCTTCAGCTCCTTTCTCTTGGCCATTGGCTTCGTTTGCAGTCAAGCTGATTCCTCATTATTTGTTCTCTCCAAAGGTGCTGACTTCATTTACTTGTTACTCTATGTTGATGACATTGTTGTCACTGGCAACAACTTGACACTCCTTGATGGCTTTATTCGTCGGCTGACTAGAGAATTTTCTACTAAAGACCTTGGCTCTCTGAATTACTTTCTAGGTTTGGAAGCTCACCGCACGTCTTCGGTATGTTTCTTAGCCAGGCTAAATATGCTCTTGATATTTTGCATCGTGCCAATTTAGTTGACTCCAAACCAGTCTGTACTCCCATGGTGGTTGCTCAACATCTTTCCACCACAGGCCCTGGCTTTGATGATCCTCACCTCTATCGGTCACTTGTAGGAGCACTCCAGTAACTCACTATCACTCGGCCGGACATCACTCACGCAGTTAGTACAGTCAGTCAGTTCATGCACAAGCCCTCTATCTCTCATTTTCTGGCAGTGAAACGGCTACTACGCTATGTCAAGGGGACTCTTCGTTTTGGTTTATCCTTCACCTCGTCTTCCTCTCCAGACCTCATTACGTATTCCGACGCTGATTGGGCGGGCTGCCCAGACACACGTCGCTCGATTTCTGGTTATGCAATCTATCTTGGTAACAATCTCGTATCCTGGAGCTCCAAGAAGCAGCCGACAGTTTCCCGCTCGAGCTGAGAGTCTGAATATCGGGCTCTAGCACTTACTGCCTCTGAGGTTAAATGGCTACAGCATCTTCTTCGTGATCTTCGTGTCTCACATTCACAACCTCCGGTCAAACTTTGTGATAATCAAAGCTCAATATTTCTTGCTGTTAATCCGGTCTCTTACAAGCGCTCTAAGCACATTGATTTGGATGATCACTTTGTGCGAGAACTGGTGGCCTCAGGCGCACTCGAGGTTCAATATGTCCCCACTCAGTTACAACTTGCAAACATGTTCACCAAAAGCCTCGGCAGATCTGCCTTCATCTTCCTACGTTCCAAGCTACGCGTCCATGCTTCTGATACGCTAAGCTTGCGGGGGGGTAATACGGTTATGGAAGAATCCCCAAGATTCTCAAGCCAATCTCCTAATTATAGCAACTAGATTACATTGTATATACTACCTCGTACTGAAAATATTCTTACCTTATTCTCTGTTGTATTATTCCTACATAATGAGAATGCATCCACTGGAAACATACGGTGGCTTTTACCAAACCCTTTCAAAGTACAAACTAATGAATTTGTACTTGACTTCACATTTTTAACACTCATTACAATGACCAAAATTTTAGTATGTCCCTTCCTCTCACATTCAATTAGCATCTAAATGTTGATGTTCTTCCCTCGAGTCTCAATGACCTAACTCAAGTCATCGAGTACCCATCGTAGTCCTCGGACCGTAGTCCGATAGGCCTATTCCCAAATGTTCGCTTTTTGGACACTTTGGTGTTAATATTTGGTATTGAGGAGTGTTAGGATTGACGCCTTGAAAGGATGAATGAATTTTGTTGGAAATTGTCTTTTCTTTTATACTTGAGAAGTAGACGAACACACTTGCAGCAGTGTTTGCATGTTACAGATGTATGCACAGCATAAAATGTGTGTTCACAAATTAAGATTTGATTTCTTGCGATGCAAAGGGGTAATCACCTACACTTCATAATAGAACAATAAAATTAGTCAACGTACAGTACAGGAAATATCACTTTCAACAACCATATAAATGGTCGTAGAATATACATTATTAGTTGGCGATCACATTAAATGACCAAAGTCAGTTGGCTGTTCGTTGGTTGGCAAAGGAGTATTGCCAAATGCATTCAACGACTAATAATATGTTTGGTCGTTGAATATTTTATTTTAGCAACTAAATAATTGGTCATAAAAGGTTTGTATTGATAACCGATTGTCTTTCTAACAACCACTTGTTTGATTGTTGTAACAACTATTTTTGTCATTAAAATACAATAAAAGCAACCAAATTTTAGTTGCCTTTCATTTCAACAACGAAAGAAATAGTCGTTAAAAAATTAAATTGACAACCAATCATTTCAACACCTTCTTAATTTGTCGTTGTATTAATTATTTTTGTTGATAAAATATCATCAACTACAAAAAATGCGACTTCAGAGATGAAATATTTCATTGCTAAGGGCTTGAATTTCGTAGGTAATAACTTTTAGCGACGAAACCAATGTGTCGATAAATCAAACAATGAAACATTCGTCGTTAATTATTTTATTAATATATTGTTATTGTGATTTAAAACTATTAAAAATGTTAGAATATTTAAAATACATCAATAAGCAAACAAAATTGAATTGCAAACATTTTCATTCCATGAATTTACCGTTCAAAGTTACACAAAATTACATTAATTTCACTCTTATTTCAATAATCAATACCAACTCAACCTCTTTGCAAAGTGCACACTGTGCTTCATCATTTCAAAAATTGATATATTTGAATGAATATCCTTCATCGTTTGCTAGAGTTAATGGGATACACAAATAAAAATTGACTCAATTGTGATGAACCGACGTCATTCACTTCTCTTTGCAACTAATATAAATTACAAAAAACAATTATTAGAATTTATAAATAAACTGAGAATTAGTTTAGATTGTTAACTTCTTTATATGAGAAAATTTTAGAGTAAACTTCGACATAAATAAATAAATAAATTGATGGCACTACATATAATTTGGATTCTCATTCTAATATGCGTTAAAATCAATAGCAATTGAGGAGATATACACTAACTTACTAATTGTTTATGAGTAATGAGATAGCTTTATCATAATTTAAAATTTTGATGCACATTTTTTAGGAGTGTGTTTGATGCACATTTTTTATGAGATAATGCATTTTTTTTTGTGATGTGATGGTGAATATGTGGTTGAAAAAAAAGGAAAAATTATTGATGTGATGAAATATATATTTTATTGAAAAATGTGTGGTTGAAAATGAGTAGAAGAATGAGAATGAAAATGAGAATATAGCTCAAACGGAGTCTAAAAGTATACCTTATTTAATTTGTCAAAAGTAGTGACACATCTAGCATTTTACTTTGATTTGCCTAAAATTCAAGTAAACATATTTGATTCATTTCGGTTCAATCCGATCCGATCTAATTAGATTCTATACCATTGGAGACATGAGATGATGATAAAAAATCATAAAAATAATTGATAAGAACTTGAAATCAAAAGTCAGTTATAAATTCTATGCTCTTATCAATTTAAGAAACATAAATACACAAATTCCTTGACAGTTACCATGATTTATTTTATGAAAATAATTTTTTTGTAAGAAGATACAGCGGGAGAGAGTAGGGCTGGGCAAAATGTCCGAACCGAACCGAACCGGAACCGAACCGAACCGAGCAGTTTTTTTAAAATGAAATACCCGAACGGGTATTCGAATCGAGAACCGAATGGTTTGGTTCGGTTCTCGGTTCTAGACCAAGAACCGAAGAACCGAATTTTTTTTTTATATTGGATAAATCAATTTCTTTTATTTTTTCTA
>CAIGRT010039176.1:0-23173 GCA_903798405.1 Fraxinus platypoda | reverse complement strand
TTTAATTACACGTTTCATCAACTTTAAAACTATTTTTAATCTACAAGGGCATTATATATTTTTTCTTTCCTTAGACATTTTAATACTATGTAAAATTGAAAAAAAATATAAAAAATAAAATTGATTGCAATTATGTACTTGTTGTGACATTACTCGTGAAGGTGAAGCGCCTAGAGCGTTTTTTACCTTCTCATATCCAGCAATAATCACCCGCTTCCCCACTCCCCCCCCCCCCCCCCNCCCCCCCCCCCCCCCCCCCGCCCCCTCCTTGGGGGGGGGGGGGTAGGAGTTGCACTATATATACGCGTATAGATAAATAAATCTAATGCAAAACATAATAATGGGTTCTACTCCAAAACTTTCTTTATCTAAACTTCGATGCAAGCGAAGAGAGCCTCTAGAATTGCAAACACCGCCACTCCAATCATTAGTTTCCATCCCATTTCACTGGGAGGAGGCACCGGGAAAGCCCAGAACCACCGCCACCATTCCACCGCCACCTAATAACAAAACTGCATGCAGGTGCTTAGACCTTCCTCCAAGATTGTTGAATGATGCAGCGAAAATTACCAATATGCCCTCCCCGACAACCGTTTTAGATGGAGCTTATTTGGGTCGATCTGGGTCTCGGACTTTATCATTTTCTTTCCGAAAAGTGTCGCACGGGAGCTTGGAAGAGAGGTCCAAGAAGAGAGGGAGTGGTGTTAAGGAGAGCTTGAGCTCTGGTTCTTGGAGATGGGGGAGCTTCAAGGAAGATACAAAAGTTGTTAGGGATAATTTTGACATTTCACGTTTTGTAAATGATGCTTGTAAGAATGAAATTAGCAGGAGAAGCAGCTTCTTGACTTTCTCTGGCAAGAAGTCAATGTGGGTTAGTATCAAAAATCTTTTTCAATGAATAAAATTTTTATTTTTCTGATCTTTTTAAATATTTTAGGAATTAAAAGCAGTAAACCACCTAAAAATGTTTTTATTTGCAAATGCAGAAAATCACCTATTGAAAATTTTACTCTACCTATTGAAAATCACATAAAATCCCATGTTTGAATTTTTTTGTACGAAAAATCCCCGTCCTCAACATCCGTAAAATTTACCGTTAAAAACAGTAAAAAAATACCAAAATTAAAAGGAATAATTACAATTTTAGTACCCAAACATTTTATTTTTTTACAAATTAAATCCAAATTTTTTATCCCAAAGTTTCAAAACTTTGCCCCTATTTGAGGTACATTAAAATTTTCATTTTCATTTTTCAACCACACATTTTTCAATAAAATAATATTTTTCATCACATCAATAACTTTTCTTTCTTTTTCAACTACACATTCTCCATCAATCTATTATTCCAAAATACATTCTTCCAAAATAATGACACTCAAACACACCCTTTATTTTCTATCATATCCGACTTTCTATTCCCCCAAAACCCAATTGAGACACCACACAAACGCCACCATTTACGCTTGAAAAGAAGGCCATTTGCTTTCTTCAGGGCTTGGGGATTGTGAAGGGATTTCACATTTTTTGTTTGTTCTAAGAATCGATCAAAGAGACAATTAGACTTTCATCCCAAAATATTTGACATATTAGTCGAAGCAACCCAATTCTATTATAAACTCGTTAGATATCTATGTAGCCTTATGTGAAATTTTGTTCGCATTTTCTCAACAATTAATAAGTTCAAAATAAACGGAATTCTTTTTATTCGGAAGGTTTGGTATGTAACGCTGGATATGATATCCAATTTTTGTTTTATATTTTTCATAGGTAATTTATAAATGGATCGAACTAGAACTCAAAATTGGATTTAACCTACTGCATATATACATTTAACCCTTGTTTGATCCAATTATTTCTAAAATACATTTTTCTTTCTATTCTTTTCAACAACACATTCTTCAATAAAATAATATTACACACAAATTCGAAATTTTTTCAAACTTATAGTCGTATGTCTTTAATTTATAGTTTCCATATGTTTTTTCTTAAAATTAATAAGCGATTTTTCATGTTTGCCTTTTAAATTCGTAGTAAATAGGTATATGTCATTTTAAATTGCAATCTTGATGACTTTTTATGTCGAATTGATTATGCATTACCACGTAAAAGAATTACAATTTTTTAACTTCTTTTTCTTCCTTTTTTATATTGTTAATTTGTGATATATATATATATATATATAATTCAAAATATCTATATGTAAGAACCGTGCTTCTGGGCCAGGGCCAGCCCCCGTCCAATGGGGGGGGGGGGTGCCACCTCGGCGCCCCTGTTTTTGGGCCTGATTTTGAGCCTGGCCCAGAAGCAATACACTATATGTAAAGGGTTTCCAGGGAAATTTTCTAAATTAAGAAGACCTTTTCTTTTCTTAAGCTCTTGTTTGAGCCCTCTTACTTGGCAGATTGTATTTTTGAATAGTGTTTGATGGAGAATGTGAAATTAAAAAATAAAGAAAATTTTTGAATTTGTGTTTAATATTATTATATTGAAAAATGTGTAGTTGAAATTTTTTTAAAGAAAAATATATTTTGAAAATGATAGGGAAGGTCTAAAATTAAAAATATGAGTTGAAAAAAAGACCAAAACAAATAAGTCTCAAAATTAACCCCAATGACTGGGGACCCGCTAAAGAGGCAATTGATTAGACAAGAGTTATTGGCTCCAAGAAGTGCACTCTCCCCTAAAATGCTTCATTTGCCTTTGATTTGTACACACTCTTGCCAGTTGCCTCAATGCCAATTCAATTCGTGCCTTTTCTGCTTCCATTTCCCCTCTTCTGCAAATTGCTTAGTCCGTCAACCACAAATACCCCACAAAACGACCCAAAAAACTTGTCGTTTTTCTTTTGTTTAGTCAAAATCTTTGTACCAAACAACATTAGTCTCTGTCAATAAATGGGCCTGTATATGTTTTCTTTTGCCTTTCTTCAAAGCCACATTGAATGTGAAAGTGGGTGCCCGGTCTATACTTTCTATATCACTACAAAAAGGAGAGATTATGTAGCGTTTTTGCTTGTGGGTTTTTCTTTGATTGCTCGGAAAGTTGGAGAAAGCTCAGATTTAGAAGTTAAGGTGAGTTCTTGATTAATTTCTTTGACTTATATGTATAGAATTTCAGCCTAAAATTTATTTATTTATTTTTGATTATTTTTTGTTGTCGTTTGGATTTTGAATGCAAAATTGCAACCATTTTCATGTGTTTTTGGCTACTGTGATTTATACTACTTTATGTTGGAATATACTTTGTGTTATGAACAGTGGGAGTGTACTGGACAAGAGTGGCTTTTTGGAATTTAGTTTCTATAAATTTATTGTTTTTGCTACTTTGAAGAAGTAGAGGAATCATAAAGGCTGAATATAGACAATAACTCCCCCGAACCCAGTTTACGACTTTCATCTTATCGAGCTCGAGTTCATCGGAGATCAACTCTCCTTAAAATCTCACTTCAAAGGTGCTGAGTTAGAATCCCATTTTAACTAAAGATTCTTGTAGTTCTGAAGGTTCCGGCTGGAGCAAATTACGTTTCGTTCTTAATAAATTTGAGATCGACTAGGAAGTTGATGAAGCTATGGAAATAATTATCTTGGTGGGGGTGTGTGCTGTAAACTTGGTTACGCTAGCTTCTGTTTATCATGATGTTAATTTATTGTTGGACGTTCTGTTCATTTTTAGTGCTAGAATACAGGACAAGCACTTGAATAGTGCCCATGGCATGTTAAAATTGAATAAATCTATATGTACATAATTATTGTACATAATGGATTACATAGGCCCATGTGGAAGAAATCCGGCCGTGGATGTGAAGTGTGGAAAAGTCAAAAATTGTAGACTACCAATGAATGCGTGCCACGTGTCAATTATGTAATGTATTATGTAAATGATTATGTACTTGTAGTATGGTCCGTTAAAATTTGAGTAGAATATTTAAGAAGTAGGATACGCCCCGTGGTTTGTCTCAAATGCGTGGAACACAGACATGCCACCTAAGAGGAGTGCCTAAGTTCATAACTACCTTAAGATCAGAAGCAGGGTTTTAATGTGGACAGGAATGGTTGTTACAGGATAAGGACTTTCTAGCTACCACTTGGTTACTCTTTTATGGAGACAATTACTTCAACTGCTTCAACATCCTTCCCTCGGGAGCCAGCCAGTTATGATGAGATTTCAATGCAACAGAGCATGCTCTTCTCCGATAGCCTTGAGGTATTTTATATTCTTTACTTATATATTGCTTGTATGCAGTAGCTCCACCCTGATCCCTACCCCATGGTTGGGGGGAGGGGGTCGTCTCACAAATACACACATGTTCTGTTATGTTTATATTTTAATGTCACTTTTGAGTTCTAACTACTATGTTGCACGGACACTTCAAATAGAGTAGCGTGTTCGTGTTCGACATGTGTCGACCGGTACTCCTCGGAACACTATACTCATATTTAAAATATTTTAACAAGAAAAATTAGTAAATATAAAATTAAACCGTTGGTTTGATCTTCATTATTTCCAAAATACATTTTTTTCTCTCTTATTTTCAATTACATATTTTTCAATAAAATAATATTACACGTAAATCCAAAACTTTTCTTTATTTTTTAACCACATATTCTCCATCAAATCACTATTCCAAAATGCATTTTTGTAAAAAAAAAAAATGGGACTCAAACAGGCTTTAAATTTATACTATTATAAATGAAGAATTTTAAAAAATTTAATTAACGTGTCGGTGATGTTTCGTATTAATACTTTTTTAAAAACTCGTGTCGACTAGTCCAAAACGTGTCGTGTTGAACGTGTCCATGTCGGTGCACCGTGGCCTAAGTAGGACTAAGAAAACAAAATCTAAAGAAAAGAAGAACTTGAATATGACAAGCGGTGCACATAACTGGTCTCGCATTTCATCTTACTGCAATTATCATAGAAAATCATAACATTTCAGCTTTGCCTTTAACGAAGCATATATTTGAACAATTTTGCTTTTTGACCCTCCTAAATGCAGTTTCAAATTTTCACATATTGCATTTGTTTGTTCAGGATTTGAGAAATATTAGGAAAAAACTCTACTCAGCTGCAGACTATTTCGAGTTTTCTTATATCAACGATGACCAAAACCATATGTGAGTTGTATTTGAAGATTTTTGTTTTACCGGTTGTCGTCAAATTGTTTACTCGAAGAGGATTTTGTATTGACTTTTGTTATCTAAAAGAATTCTTGAACGTACAGAGTGGTGAATACATTGAAGGATTATGCCATTAAAGCTCTTGTGAATACTGTAGACCATTTGGGCTCTGTGTCCTATAAGGTGAATGATTTGTTGGATGAGAAGGTTGATGAAGTTACCAGAACAAAGTTCCGTTTATCATGTATCGAGCAGGTAACTTACCCAAACATATTTGAAAACTAAAAAGTTACTTAAAAGTAACTTTTAATTCTTAAGCATAGCTGAACATGATATTAGTATGACGTTGGCGATGTTTACATTCTTTTTTTAAGGACTTGCCAGACTCGATGGGAGAAAGTTTATTTCGTATTGATCATTTATTGAATTATGTGGTTTTCCTTAGAGGCTAAGGACGTGCCAGGAGTATACTGATTGTGGAGGCCTTTCTCAGCAGTCACTAGTGATAAATGCTCCCAAGTACCATAAACGGTACATCTTGCCAGGCAATTACACTGAACTACGATGTTTTGTGGACAATTTTGCTGTTTTTTTGCTTCTTTCATGATGTTTTTCATTTTATGTGATAGAGATTTCGGTGTTCACTTATCAAGAAGTGTTTCGATTTTTCTGTTTAGTGGGGGAGACCATGCATGGTGCGATCCGTACTAGGTTGAAGTTCCAAGGATGCAACCTAGATGATGATGATGACTGGCATCAGTTAAAGAATGGTAATTCACTATTTGCCGTATCTTCACTACTGACCTTAAAAGTTTATTGGAACTCAGGCTTTGAATTGTCGTCGTGCATAACTTGTATATCTTATGAGCTAATTCTATTGCAGCTATTCGAGCTACAATTGGAGATACTCCATCATCGGTAGTCATGTAAGTTCGATTGTCATGCGCTGAAGTTCATCTTATATCACCTCTTAAATTACGAGGTAACGAAGATGTTTATGTTGGTCAACTCACAGTAAAGGACGCTCTCCTTCCCCATCTCCACGACTTGCTCAGCAACCTGGAAACTTTTCATTCTCTGGTACCGTCACGAGAAAAGATACAGGTTTGTTCCGGCCACTGTTTTCGTATTGAAACTGTTGTCTTCTTTAACCCTACAATTTTCACATTTTCCGCTCTTTCAAATGTATAACGATTCTTGTGAATATGATTCTTCTGCTCTTTGCGTCTCTTTGCGTTGATACATCAGAAAGACGAACAGTCTCACCATTCCGCTTTCCCCTTTTGCGTTCGGGATCCTTCTCTAGTAAGCCAAACACACCAAAAAGTTCGCGGCCAACAACCCCAAATCGGAGTCGGGCAACCACTCAAAATCCCTCTTTTGGAAGACAACAGGTATTCTTCTCTTTCAATGAACTTCTTTTATCATTTTCTTCAATTTACGTTTTCTGTTTCTCTTCACAGTACATTTCAGAACCTCGAAAATTGGCTTCAATGCACTTTCGTGTCGAGAAAGAAAACCCGAAAGATATAGAACAATTTCCAAGCAAAAGTAAACGCCTTCTGAAGGCATTGCTCAGTCGACGCAAGTCGAAGAAAGACGAGACTTTATACACTTATTTGGATGAATATTAATGGATAAATCTATATGTACATAATTATTGTACATAATAGATTACATAGGCTCATGTGGAATAAATTCGACCGTGGATGTGAAGTTTGGAAAAGTCAAAAATTGTAGACTACCGATGGATGCGAGCCACATGTCAATTATGTAATGTATTATGTAAATGATTATGTATTTGTAGCATGGTCCAATATTAATTACGGGAACAGAGATGAGAAATGAAAAGCGATCACACTTCTCAGCAGTGAGATTTACCATTTTTTTAATCTTGAATCGCACTGTAGAGTTATATATTCTTTTCCAGGTTTCAGTTTTCACCTTCCATTTTCACACTGCTTTTAGCACAAGTGTAACTAACTTTTCACAATGCTGCCATGCAGGAGCCTAAAATCTATGTCATATACACACAAGTCCCAATATTCAATCAAATTATCATAGGCCATTCAACTTTTATGATATTTCACTTTATTATCCTTCTCTTTATTTCAATAATTTGAGTCAATCCCAACAATTTGGTACTTAACATAAATAGCTTAATTTGTCCTCGTGCAGCACACAAGATGCATATTTTTTATTGTTTTTCCCGAGCAGAACATGCTGTCATCCCTCGTGATTACTGGGATTACTGTACTAGGTTGATTCGAGTCAATTTTTTCAATTTTGAGCCTCTCCATACGATAATCTGTCACACTTTTAATTGAAACTAAGCATGTACTAGTCCTTACTCTTTCGTGTAAACTGTCATATGAGGTTCCTACTCCTCCTTCTGTTCGTGTAAACTGTCATATGAAGTTCCTGCTCCTCCTTCTGTCGTTTGCTGCATATCTCTTGCGCTATATTCTTTGTGCTTGTCCGTTGCTTCTATCAAAATGAAAATTTTAAAATAATTCGCGGTTTGTTAATCCACACAAAACTATTAGGAATTAAGATATAATCCCAATTATGAAGAAATAACAAGTAAATCGAAATCAGAAACAAATATAAGCAAATATACAAGTTCACACTCCATGAGATTTTATTGTTAATTTCTTTTAGAATTGTCGAGTCGATTTACCAAACACGTCATTATTGTTTCCACATAAACAACGGCCCAGAAGGCTCTTCTGGATAGCTAGATTACTTGTTGATGCACTAGGGCATCTCCGATTCCGAAAACACAAGAAAGAATACCAGTCCTGTATTTGTTCAGCTGCTAAGCGCAAAAGCCCTTAAGAGTCCTCATGTTTGTGAACCTGAAACTTTGTGCATCTATGGAAAAATTAAACCCATTTTTTGTAATTTTGCTAGCACGTCTCATTAACTTCCTGTAAATGCATATGAAATTACTCATCTTACGAGCATTTCCAGCTTCAAGACTTGGACTAGTAGCAATGAGAGAACAGAGGTTGAAAAACACAACCAGATAAAACGAGCAGAAGGTGAAGGCAAAGCCAAGTACCTGGCAGGATTAGGTATAGGTAGACAATGCCAAGCAATAATGGATGGCCTAAAAGACAGTCGGCTAGGGTTCTCAGCTAATGTCCTGTGTTGAACCCCCTTCCTCATCTCGCAATATTAGGATATGGCGAAAGAGTGGAGCTATGTCCAAATCCCCTACAGCATCTATCACATAGTCGAGGAGATTTGAAATGGATTATTCTAGGCATCTGCAGAAGAATTTTGTTTCAACCAGAGGTCACCAGGAACCATTTGCTATTTGTTTTTGAGCAAATTGCAAAACAAGAATCTCTTTGCTAAGCTTCAAACTGATCCACTTTACATAAGCCATTTCTCTCAAAATGATTTTGTAAACAAACATCAGAACAATGACAAAGCATGTATTGAGTGAAATACAAATCCATCCTAGGATCTATCCAGAAAACTCGGTACACTGCACCATACAAACATAGAGTTCTTGGCATTACCCTTAAACAACAAGTGATTTTCGATTTGTACATTCTTGGCTAGTAACTAGTAAGCCTTCTTGTACGGGAAGGCAGGCGGCCCCACTGCTTGGGTAATGGAGCAGAACAATAATCCGAAGGACTAGAAATGGAAAACTCAGGTTACTGACGAAAATCTCGTTGCCTCTTCAATAGAGTCGTGCATGCTTGATGACATCTAAGGGCAATCTTCCTCGGCTGAATAAGTAGATACAGTATCACATAATTGACAAAAATGTAGGCATACGATGTGTCTGGTATACATTTATGCTGCATTTGGCACACAGGATAACATAATGCGGATGTTGGAGATACTTTAGGCCAGAAAAGAAATGTCATTTTGTTTAGGCCAGAAAAGAAATGATAAATGACATTCTTTTGAATTGTGAAATCAAAAAATACCATCCGCCTTAATCCACTATAATACCCTTACTAGTAGGTAGAGTACAGAAGGTTATTTGTATATGATCTAATTCTGCGTGCCAAACGCACCCTTAGTGTATAGGACCAGACATGCCAAGAGAGAGAGGTGAGAAAGGGTAATAAGTTTGATTCTTTTTTTTTTTTTTCCTTTGCCACCCAGGTGATTGGGGGGGTGGGGGAGACGAAGGGACTTACTGCTCAAAATAAATCCTTGCAGCAAGCTCTGAGCTCTCTCAGCTTGCTCTGGAGTACCAGATATTTGAATGATCTTCTCCGTTACCTCCGGTCTATCTTCCATCAATTTAACATTCGCTCCTGATAGCTGTTTGCATCAAATTTTATGTCATTAAGTCATATAATCTCCTTGGTTGAAGATGATATCAAAGAGTAAGATAAACCAGAGATGCTCGACTAACCTCACTGATGAGAGTTAGCTTGTTTCTTGATTTTGTTACGAGTTTGGATGCCACATTTGGTGTTATAACAATTTCCAGTGTACTTCTGGAAACGAGTGGTACAGAGATTCTGGGGAAAAGAAATGAATGCACAATGACTATGAAATGATATTAACATGAAATTCCACCCTAAGAAAAATAAACAAAAGTTCACTACCTATTCAATATATTGGGAATATCTTCACGACGTTCACTTCCATTTTGCTTTACCGTTTCAATACCCGAGGGCCCCACATCCTGCAAATAAAGTAGACAGTTTTAAAATGTGAAAATGAGGAGCAATGAAATTGGGTGATTGTAAGAAATAAGAATCCAAGCAACAAAGTCCATGCCAAAGGAACCCAGTCAGCCACATCCATCACCCACCTCACTGGACAAGTTGACATTATAGAAATTGGAAACAGGTTAAAAACACCGGTGGTCAGAGAATTTTCATCACTAAACTTCATTTAGTTGGGAGTTGGTCACTGAATTTAAACATTTGTTACAACTTGATCATTTAGTCTATGCCTGATAATTTGACTAATTGAAAAGTTGACCTAGCAATCTAGTGGGCAAATAAGTAGACGGCCATGTCACTTTTTCCAATAGTCAGACAAACACACATGGATGAAGTGCCACAAATTATAACAGAAAAAGTTTAATGAACAACTTGAAACAAAATGAAATGAAAGGACCAACATGAAATTTCACTAACAGGTGTATTTAACCCAATTGGAAACTTTGTAAGAAAAATCATATTTGTGAAACAAATGCTTTGGAATGATCGAATATCTGGCTACAAGCATAAAAGAGAAAGGATGGACTGGAAATTATTGTTCGCTGAAAAATTTAAAATAAGAGGCATTCAAGATATAGTAATAGCAGCAGCAGTAGCAGCAACAGCAAAAACAGTGGGGCTTCAGAAGAAAGAAGCATACTAAATTACTTACTTTTGCTTGCTGTTCCGTTACTAAAGTTGGTGTACTCTGATGAGTTGATTTGGTTGGACTATATCCGGAACGAATTTCTTGAGATTGAGTAATGCTGTTGCTAGAAGTTGCCTTGTGTTCCAACTCCACAGGGTTAGGAGCAGAAACAGGAGTTGGAGCATCCGGTTCAAGGAATTCTCGAAAAATGTAACTCCTTAGCTTTGATGTTACCTCGACTAAAGCCTCTCTAGCAGCTTTGATCTCCCCAACAATCTGTGCACGAAAGTGGAAGTTAAGAAATGCCAAAATCATCTTACCACATGTTTGGCTAAGCTTACAACAAATCTCAAAGTTACTTTGAACTCGCTTATTTTACCCAAAGATGATTTCCAAAGTTAACTATCAAAACCTAGATACTAAGTTTAACGTAGAAAAGTAATTTTTAAGCACACCCAAGCATGCCTGGAATCAATCAAGCTCTCGTTTCTTATGATTCGTATGATACTGCAGAGAGTACCTTATGCTTTGGATCACCAAACAAGTACCATAGAAAGTCACAGAACCACACATGTATTAAATGAATATGAGACTTCTAGACTCACAAGTATATAAACCGGCAAACCTGTAAAATTCCATCAGTCTTTGATACAAATGCTGGATGTTCTTCCGCGGGCAAAACGTGTATGTTTGCACCGGTTATTTTCCTCATCTCAGGAAACGATCCATCCGTTAACCCTAAGCATCCAATTTCATCCGACTGCAAAAGTAACCGAGTGGTGATAATGTTATCTTTTTCTGGGACGAGGTCGACAATGCGGGTTTGAATATGCAATAAAGCTTCTTGAGCAGGGAACAGCTCATCATCAGGGCCCTAAGAAACATATATAAATAAAGTATCAAGGCCTTGTGGTAAATGCAAAATGCGAGACAAATCCTGATCCAGAACATATATGCAATAAGATATTCAAATTTTAAGAAAAAATTGAACAAAAATATAGAAATCCAAGAAGGCTAGAAGAATAATTAATGCAACTTATGCCTACCTAAAGGTTACTTTTTCAACTCAACTCTATCTAGCACAAGAAAGGAGAGGGGACATGGAGAAGATAGAATTATTTTTATATAATTTAGAGCATGTTTGGCTAAGCTTAAAAGATGCTCTTGGCCAGTACGTTGAATTGAGGTCAGATTAGACTTTTCACTACTTTTAACCCCTTTTCCTCCAATTTGGGAGGGGAAGTAAAACTGACCCAGAAGGATTGGAACTTTACTTTTACTTCCTCGCTCTTTTCTCACCAAAACTGAACAAGGTGACATTTAGCCTTTACTTCCACTTCTAATCCCCCCCTCCACACAACTGTTAGACTCAACCAACCTGGGCTAAGAGATAAGGAAATGTACCTCCTCAGACGAAATGATAATTATGTGTTCGTTCGCGCCTGCAACTTGATCTGTAACCTTAACATCCACACCTATTTCTTCTTGAAGCAACTCCATAAACCCATTTGACTCCCCAACAACACTATCAACCTTGGCAACTGGGCAAAGTATTCGAAACACGAGATCTTCACTAGAGAAAGCTTGCGCGTTGTCAGCCACAGATTCAGGGACAGATTCAGTAAGATATCCAGATGAATGCGAAGAATAGTTATTGCTCCTGGAACCAGCAGGAATCCTTGATCCATAACTTGGTCCTTCCACAGATGATTTTCTTGATGTAGAGTTAATAGAAATAAAATTATCATCTGGAGGAAAGAAACGCTCAGGCGAATGTAGCCGATTATGAAAATGGCCTCTATCACGATGTTGACTCTCTCTTAAGCGCGAAGAAATAATTGCTACAGCATTCTTTACAGCATTCATATCACCAACAACCTGAAAATGAGAGAACAAATTCCTCAGTGCCTGCAATCAAATCAAGCCCTTGTTTGATTTTCATTCCTAGAGAATCACTTCTCTCCCACACTCATTTTCTACCACACATTCTCCAAAAAAAAAAAAATTCACATTTCATGTTTCTCCATAACTTTTCACTACTTTTTTAATCACATATTCAACAAAAAAATAAATAAATAGAAAATCACACTTTCCAAAGAATCACTTCTCATATCAAACAAGCGCTAAGAAAGTTCTTTCAATAGAAAGAGAGTACATTTATAATGAATTTTCCACCATTTAGCAAATGATTTAAGTTCATGATCTTATAGAACCAATTCAATTATTCACTTAGAGCATCTCCAAGAGATTCTTTATTTTTAAAGGGCATATTCTACAATTTAGAGAGTATCTATAAATTTAAAGAGATTTTTTTTAAGTAATCCAACATAATCTTTATATATAACACTTAATTTTAGTACTCTCAAAAAATATTTATTGTTTTTCCCTATCTTTTATTTTCACTAGCTTCCCTCCGAATTATTATATTATTTTCCTTCATTAAAAATTGAAATACTTTGAATGCGTTTAATTATATAGAATGGGTTTGGCTCCCCCTAAATTAAAATGTTAATTTAAAGAGTCTCTTGAAACATAATTTTAAGAGTTGACTCTTTAAAATAGAGAACATCTTATGTTCAAAGAGTCTCTTGGAGATGCTCTTATAAATGAATACCAATGACTATTTTGTGCATGTTTGCTTAAGCTCAAGAAATTTACTTACAATTAAGTAAGTTTTGAAGTATTTAATCTTCTAACTGATTTGAATATAAGTAAGATACTAATTTCGAAAGTAAGTCGAACCTTAGTATCAAATAAATTTTTTTAACTTACAAGAAGTAACATGTACAAACATGCTCTTTAGAGAGTTACTTCAGCAATATACATCTCTTATATTCGGCGACCCACAAAAGCATATAGACAAGAAAGTTTGAGTTTAACAATATTTATCATGAATAACTTGGGCTCTCACTTAGAGGCACAACAGTAATGGGCAGGTGCACTTTCTCCTCTTTCTTCACTGAGAAATATCCAAAATTACATCAGAGGTGCATAGCTTCAAGATGAATAGAATTTTGAACGACAAAATCCAACTTCAAGCTCAGAAAGTCACTAAATGAATATAACTGAAGAATATGCTAGTAGCCTAACATTACAACAGGCCTACAATGCTCAAAAGCTTCACTTAAAACATAAAACGCGTAGTTGAGAATTGATCCTAGTACTCAAAGCTATATGTTTATCATAAACGGGTGTTCATGCTTCTATATTCTTTCTATTCATAAACTTAATGAGTCCAAAAATTTGATGTTTGCTTCTAACCACATGAACTACATTCATAACTATCAACAATTTCATCATTGTCACGTGTCAACAAGCCACGCTGCTCATCCTATAGAGATGAACCACAGACCACATTTTAAAACAAGATCATTGTACAATCTTTAACAATTTTGCATTAGGTATTTGTGCTCATATCATAATCCGCTCATGCTTGTAATACCATATGATTATCGCTCAACTGGAAAAATATAAGAATTCCAAAATATTTAAGTTTTAAAAGTGTAACTGCAACTTTAAAAATCATAGCTCAGTTTAGGTCATTCTTGGAGTTCAAAAGCCAAGTGTCATATCAACTCGATATAATCCTCTATTGTACCACAGCTAAAAGACTTTCCGACTGGGATGCAAAATAAACAAGCAAAGCTCCAAATGTAACGAGAATCAAGAACCTGAACAATCTCTTCTGACATTGCGATGCAACGTGGCAATGTGTGATCTCGGGGTAAAATCCTAATGTGTGTCTTAGTCTCAATCCTCATTTGTTCAATTATCTTCCCACCTTTTCCAAGCAACGACCCCACATGCATTCGCGACACTACCAATCTCGTCACCACCCGGTTACCATTATTACCATTCCCTCCACCACCACCACCCCTCAGCCCATACTCGTCATTTGGATCATCTGCAAACCCCACATTATGTTTAAACCCTCCAACATCGTTCTCCAAAATGCGCTCATGAATCAAGTACAACGCCTCTTGAGCAGGCGAGAATGCAGGCATCCGGCCATCAGGGTCCCGTCTCCTTGTATCAGAAATCTCAATAATTCTTTCTTCATCACCAGGAATCAGCTCATGCACATTAATCCACGCCCCAGTATGCTGCCTAATGGCCTTTATAATGCTCCCTGATTTTCCAATAACACCCCCAGCCTTTAAATCGTGGCAAAGAATTCTATAGCTGGTGGTTACCATCAAAGAAAGGTCCTGCATTTTCCGTCCGCCGCCACCACCACCACCACCCCCACTCCCACCTCCCCCAACAGATCGGCGGTGGTTACCAGAAACAAAATGTTGTCCTCCTCCCACTCCGCCGCCACTGTACCGTGGTTTCGTTCTCGAGTGTAAGGTTTCGGAATCATAGTCCTGGTCATAATAAAACCTCTTAGATCTCGATCTCTCCATCCGATTCAGTCCAATCTCCTCAAATTTCAACTAACCCACAAATTTTATCTAAACAGATTCGAGATTAAGCATTACAAGAACAACCCAATTAGGGTTTTTCGGAAACCACAGTTTTGAGAGATTCTCTGTACTTTTTCCATATTCACAGAATTTTTCTTATTTTGCTCAGAAGATGTTACTAAAACTGAGTCGGGGAAGCTTTAAGCAGGGAAATTTTTGGGTTTTAAGCTTTGAGCAGAGCAGCCAGTACCCAGTGATTCTTGAATATATTGAGATTTTGTCAAGTATTGCCGTATAAACCTATACTTACAACGTTGTTATATCTATGATTAATGAGGTCTTATTTCGTAGAAAATGATGTCAGGTGGGAGTTTTACACGTTTACACGTAATGATTTTCGTGCACCGTTGTCAAATAAATAATCCAACGGCGTCGTTTATTCAGTCTTTAAAAGAGAAAATAGTAGCCGAGGTCCCTGACATTTCACATGATATACTAATAAGAGGAGCAACCCCATTCTCGACTTCTTCCATTTTTTGAAAGTCAATATCCTTTTGTACAGAAATCATCTACAAAATTGTCACATTAAGCCCATGTTTGGTCTGGATTAAAATATGATTTTAATCAAAGTCAAAGTCAAAATATAAATATTAACCACATTTTCCATGAGTCCCACAACTTTTCAACAACACATTTCAAAAACTTCTATCACAATCCACTAAAAACCTAATTTTAATCCCCACCAAACACCATCTTAACATTTTAAGTTAAATATTAACTTATATGTAAAAAGATTACTTATAAGCTCGTGTTTGTCTACCATTAAAACTATTCTTTTTTTAAACTCATTTTCAACCACACATTCACACAATATAATATTTTGCATATTAACCCAAAACTTTTTTCTATTTTTTAACTATATATTCTTAAAAAAACACTATTCCAAAACTCATTTAAAAAAAAATTAAAATTACTCATTAAAATGGTTGTCAAACAATGGCTAAATAAAATATCACTTGGGATCTGCTGGGGATTTTATTTTTTTTTTCCCCGATTTTGGGTGGCACCATTTATGAAGGCATCTTGGGTAAAGGGCCAAATTGGTGTACTAAATGACCCAAATTTGATAATTTTCAATAACCCAATTTTGCCCTTATTTCCACTTTACAACTTCTTTATCCATCTATATCCTTCTTGGATTACTCTTGTTGTACATAATAGTGTACATAACTTTCACATGAGATAAGACACACTCGTGGAACCCACACGAGTGGGTCCCATCCTATGTAAGAGTTATGTACATCATTATGTACATAAATTATGTACCCCTAACATTGCTCATCCTTCTTTTATATTTTAAAATTAACAGATTTTAATTGAATTATAACTGTTTTAATGTGATGATTATTTTTATTTAATATTTATTTTAAAATAACCAATTAAGAAGTAATAATTATTTCAACAATAAATTAAATTTTTTCATTAAAAAATAAAAAAATTACAATATGATAATTAATAAATTAACACTACAACATGTTTAATCCATCTACATCCCACTTTTATGTTTTAAAATTAACAGATTTTAATTGAATTATAATTGTTTCAATGTGATGATTATTTTTATTTAAGATTTATTTTCAAATTCTAATCAATTAAGAAGTAATAATTATTTCAACAAGAAATTAAAAATATTCATTAAAAAAAATCAAAAATTATAAATTTGATAATTTATAAATTAACACTACAGGAACATAAACATATAAATTAAGTGATAAAATGAGTTGTCATTTTCATTATATGTAATTTTTATGGCGCGTTCAATGTAATTTTTTAAATTGTAGTATTATGTTTAATATTTTTTTTTTCAATTTACTAAATGCAATATTTTTTTTCATTACATATAATTTTCAATTTAATGAATTTGGTAATAATATAATTTGTAATTAAATAATTCAAAATAAATTTTAGACCCTATTAGAGCCACATTTTAGGGAAAACATGCATTTTAGAATAGCGATTTTGGGAAAAGGGTAAATAGCACAAAACGTCGATACCTTTCAATGTCATTGTGCAAAACGTCCAAACCTTTCATTTTTTGGCATTTTCACCTATATCTTAACGTTTCATTGTGGAAAACGTCATTTTCACATATTTTTAACGTAAAATTACCAATATACCCTTCTTTTTAAATTTAAAAAAGAAGAAGAAAAAAAAAGAACAAATTGCAATCTTACTCCTAAACTTTTTAAAAAAGTGCAAATGAGTCCAAATAAATTATTAAAATATTAAAAATAATCAAAAATAAAAATAAAAAAATGTTTCTCTTTCCTCTTCTTCTCCCTCCCTCCCTCAGCGTCCTCCACCACCACCACCACCACCACAAGAAATCTCTCATCTTCTTCTCTTTTCCCTCCCTCAACCTTTGCTAACCTAAACTCCCGCCGGAAGAGCCTTAATCTCCGCCACACAACAATCTTCCCTCAAATTCACGGGTAGAAGAAAACTAATTAGAATTAACTCCAACATAAACCCTAAATCTTATATTTCTTTCATCATTTCCGGCCATTGTCATACGCTACTGGTGTTTTCATCGCTGAAGTCCTTCGTCGTGACAACTGGAATTTTCATAATAGATTTGGGTACGTAATTTTTATTCCAAAAGTTTAACCACCATATGCTCATGTCTGTTGAAAGTTTCACCTTTGTCCCCTTCTCCAATTCATGCTTCCACAGATATGGGTTTGAATGGGTTTGAATTTTGAACTTGGGTTTTGACCGAATCGTGCTTGAGTTGGTTGAAGGATGGGTTTTATTTTGAATTTGAGTTTGGGTTGTCGAGGTTGGACTTTAGAGCTTGCGTAGTCAAGGATATGCTTGAGTTTTGATGGGTGTGGTGTAGATGTTAGGTTTGATTTGGGAATAGACCTAGGTTTTGATGGATTTAGATTCAATTTCAATAGAATTGTGCTCGAGTTTGGGTTGGTTTTGGAGGGTGAGCTTGGGTTTGCATTAGCAGGGAGACACTATAAACCCAAACAAGCCGTAAGGACCAAATTTAGATTTAGATTCAATTTCAATGGATTCCCTTGTTGAATTGAATTGGAGTAATTGTAGCCGTGTGGCTCTACTAGCTAGTGGGGGTGTGGCGGCATTGGTTTTGTTCTCTGCAATTGGAAGGAAATTAAGGTTCCTTCGACGGGAGCTTGGGTTAGCAGAGCCTGAGAGAGGGGGAGGAGCAGAAGATGAGAGATTTCTTGTGGTGGTGGTGGTGGTGGAGGAGGCTGATAGAGGAGAAGGAGAAGAAGATGAGAGATTTCTTGTGGCGGTGGTGGAGGAGGCTAAGGGAGGGGGAGGAGAAGAAGAGGAGAGAGAAACATTTTTTTTTTTTGGTTATTTTTAATATTTTAATAATTTATTTGGACTCATTTGCACNGGGGGGGGGGGGGGGGGAAGGAGATGAAAGATTTCTTGTGGTGGTGGTGGAGGCTGGGGGAGGGGGAAGAGAAGAAGATGAGAGAGAAACATTTTTTATTTTTATTTTTGGCTATTTTTAATATTTTAATAATTTATTTGGACTCATTTGCACTTTTTAAAAAAAGTTTAGGAGTAAGATTACAATTTGTTCTTTATTATTATTATTATTATTTTTGATTTTATTTAAATAGAAGGATATATTGTTCATTTTACATTAAAAATACGTGAAACAGACGTTTTCCGCAATGAAACGTTGAAATATGAGTGAAAATGCCAAAAAAATGAAATGCAGTGACGTTTTGTGCTATTTACCATTTGGGAGAATGTGTGATTAAAAAAGAAGTAAAAGTTTTCGATTTACGTATAAAATTATTTTATTGAAGAATATATGATTGAAAATAAGTTCTGAAAAAATGAATTTTTGAAAAAATAAGGTTCAAACAAGCCCTTATTGTAAAACCATTTCCAATGGTCTACATATCAAATTTGGTGTTCCTCATTGGAGATAGTTCAAGGCGGTTCTCTCAATCCACTAAATCAGTGGGTTTTAACATGTTCTCATAATCTCTTCTAATTTTATCTCTATAAAATAATTATTTCCAATTAACATCATTTTTTTCCAAAACTAATTCGCAAATAAAAATATATTAACTAAAAAATCATTTATAAGCAAAAAATTACATTATAATTAAAACAATATTTATAAGTAAATATTACTTACAAGATAAGAAAAATTACATGATAAATAAAAATTACTTATAAGTAAAAATAACTTTAATGTAAAAAAATTTGTGTTATAAAATAAAAATACTATTAATAAGTCAAAATTTCACTTATAAAATATAAAAAGTTACCCATAAGTAAAAAAAAAAATCATTTAAAATTATTAAAAAATGTAAAAAATATTAACTTAAAATTTGAAGTAAATATATAAATTTATTATAGGTTGGACAATCACTGTTAAATTAACTCAAAATCGATCAATTTATAATCGCTCAAAATCAATATTTTAAAAACGCTGGAAGCTCTTAAGCAGGCCTTGTGAGCGAAGAAATTTTAAGTACATGTGTATAATTTTATTCTTTTAATATACTTGAGCATGGATTGATTGTATTAAAAATCGCTTCTAAAACATGGGCTGATCTTTTTGTATTTTATTTTAGGTTTTATGTTTTGAATGTTCATTTTGAAATTGTTGAAAATGTGTTTTTTTTTAAAACACTTAAAACGCATAAACTTTTAAAATCGAACTAAATAATTGAAAACATTCAAAACGACAAATTTGTCATTTTGAGTTTTCTTTGTAAATTTTTAACTTATTTTTAAAAATGTGTTTTTAAAAATAGAAAAGAGAACGCGTTTTTACTGTGTTGAAAAATCGAAAACAGAAAACGACTTGAAAATGGTAAAGTACGTTCAAAAACCTGTTTACCCAAGACTCCAAGCAGACCCTAAAATATTAGAAAGCAAAATTCTCAATCAAGCACACGCGGTGAACGAGAGACTAAAGATAAATAGTGAGAAGAACCTATGAAAAACCGAGAGAAAAAGTGATTTGAGATCGTTCAAGTCGGTGATGATAATTGGTTCCTCACCAGCTTCGAAACGCGGAAGATTCACAACTTTTCACTTCATGGATCCTGAATCTGTCAAGGTAGAAGAATTTCTTCATAATTGAAAATTCCCCAAACTTTTAGCCTGCGTATCGGTTGCGTTATTTTCTAATCGAGATGAAGTACTTGTGATAGAATTTTGTGATTTTACTCTCATCTGATTGAAATTTTTTGGTTAACTTTCAATGACGGTGCTAACTTTCTGGCTTCCCATCTTCTTTTCCGTAAAATTTTGTCTAATTTACGATTGATAAAACTAAACATGGGTGAAGGAACTTTAATAAACTGATACATGAAGAGGTTGATTTTTTGATACGTCGACTTCAGTATCACAGATTTTTAACTATATATTTTAATTAATTTGGTTTTGAATCTCTGCTTGATTACTTTAAGGAATTACAAATTTTTGGTGCAAATTTTTTTTTTTTTTTTTAAATATCCGCATGTCAATACAATTATCTAAGCAGGTGTGTGTGTGTTATGGTCATCCCACCATTCTCTCATTTGGAGGCAGTAGAGGGTCCAAGATTTGTGATTAGGGGAGGTGGATGTACTTTAGGATGTTAAATTAAAGTGTTAGTAAAAATTAGAAATGGGGCGCCAGGGTGACTCCTAATTGCTATACCATTCCTGAAGTCCTTAGAAAATGCTATAAGAAGCAGAAGGAAAGATTCACGTAACAAGATCTGTTTTGACATATTAGAGCATATTCGCTTTCATTTCAGCTGTCCTTGGATTTTTTAGTGAGATTTGGACTCTATTAATGGAAACAAAGTTCAAGTGAAGATATATGTTTATTGCATGTTTATCAAAGCTAATAATTACTTATAAGCCGGTCAAACTCCATTTTTATGCACACATTTCTTAGAACCAAAAACTTTAATCTACTTTTTAACCTCACATTCTTTGGGACTCGTTGCTTTTAAGCAATTATAAGCTTTGAAAGCATTCGATTTTGTTTAGACCGCATGTGCAGTAATGCCTCGTTGAGAACTTCCCCCCACCCACAAAAGAACCCCCCCCCCCCCCCCGGGAAACCACCAAAAACATAAAGGAATTTCATATATTTTTAATGCAGTGTACCAATTATTTCAGATCTAGTCTGAAGAAGTTTAAGCTCACCCAAACAATGTCCATTAGAATGCATTTATATACATGAAAAATGATTTCGGTAAGTCTATTATATCATACAATATTGTAATGTCATCAAATAACCAAAACCAAGGGCTATGAAACTTTGGAAAAATGAAGAATCTAAATCTTGTGCAATGCTCATGGGCACTTGTGCATAATTTTTCCAAAAGAATCTAGATATTGAATGGAGATGGCATAAAACACTGTAGACTAAAATAAAACAATTTTTGTCTCTGTTCGAGTTTCAATTTTTTCCCCCTCTTCTCTTGACGGTCATTTCCGTATATTGAAATGCACGAACTCTTTCTTTAATTTAGCCACTTCTATTTAATTTTACTTTGAAGCAGTTTTTCACGGAATCATTTTTTATCATCAGCTACTTTAAAGTATACCCTTCTTCTGTAATATGATATATTTGTGGGAATAAGCTGTTTCTTCTCAGGTTATTCAGGAAAAGTTTGCAGCTGCCAAAGAAAAATATGGGCGGGATATCCGTGTGTTCGAAACATCAATAGCTTCTGCAAATAATATTGATGTTTCCAGCA
This sequence comes from Fraxinus platypoda, assembly GCA_903798405.1. NCBI lineage: Eukaryota > Viridiplantae > Streptophyta > Magnoliopsida > Lamiales > Oleaceae > Fraxinus > Fraxinus platypoda. Next base: position 1,550 of record CAIGRT010039176.1, on the reverse strand, counting down.
CCGGTAAGTTCCTGTTGATGTTTCACACCATTTTCCTCAAAACTTTTGAAATAGTAGAATGTTTGATTGATGCATCCTTACTTCTTTCAGAGGAGCCGGATGACTTTTATGATTTTACAGCGGAGGACTATTTCCGGCTTATGTCTACAAGAAAGGAAGGTAATACGCAGAAAAAATTATCTCTATATACAGATGATTAAGCCCCCATAAACAGTAGGTAAAATAGTAACATTGTTTGCTACAGTAAGCAATTTCTACCACATATTCACTCAATAAAATATTCTACACACAAATCAATAAAATTACTTTACTTTTTAACCACACATTCTCCAAAAAATACTATTCAAAAACTCTAGTTCTTCTCCCAAAATGGGAGATAAACAAGCACTAAATCTCAAAATAAATCCCAGACTGTGATTGTTCTGTATGTTCTTTTAACTTGTGTAGAAAAGGAGACGAGTATCTGGAGATTTATGATTTGAAAATTATAATACTTGTATGATTTGATACTTTCTGAAGAAAAATATTTGAAGCCTTGAAAATTCCATTGTGCTTGCTTTGTATGTTCTTGCAATATCTAAAAAAGAGCTGATTATCTGTAGATTTATGATTTGGAATTTCTAATACTGGTATGATTTGTTACCTCTGAAGATAAATATCTGAAGACTCGAAAAATTCGTGATGCAGAAGAAGCTACTCGTAGGTCAAAGATAACGAAGGTAATTTGGTCTTCTTTCTAACATAAAAGTTTATTTGTAGTGCGTCCTATAAATTTAGGAAGATTTTTATTGTCACACAAAATTCACTCTCTTTAAGCAGCAGGCTGTTATCAGAGTTCGTTTTCCTGATAATTACACATTAGAGGCATCATTTCATGCATCGGAAGCAATTCAGAGTCTAGTTGATCTTCTCATGAAAGCGGTTGCTCATCCAGAATTGCCATTTTATCTATGTGAGGACTTTTTCAACTCAAAGTTATTATTCTATTATTATTTTTGTCTTACATTTACTGAAGAATATGTACCGAAGTAACGTTGAGGTCTTTTCTGCTTAAATATTTTCAGATACAACACCTCCCAAAAAGCAAATAAAGGAGATGACACAGGATTTTTATTCTGCTGGCTTCGTGCCCGGTGCAATTGTGTATTTTTCATATGATGTGCCAAAAGGTCAGTGCATTTTATGTTGTTCTCCAGGGTAAAAACAAAAATGATGTGCCCAAATATCATAAGTTTGTGTTAAGACTACCTTTTATAGTATGGCTGTTCCCCCCTTCATTTGCTTATTATTTAGTTTAGCAAATACCATGACTTATGGGTCTCAAAAGTCTTGGGTTGTATTTACAGCTTAATCTGGTCCAAGTATTATATTGTATGCAACTTAGAATCTGTTTTACCTTTCCTATAGAAGTCTAGGGGTGGGCGCGGTTCGGTTTGGGTTGGTTTCGACCCCAACCCGAAACCAAAACCAAAGTAGTCGGTTTGAAAAAATTTCAACCCAAACCAACTCACTCTAACTCTTAAACCGAACCAACCCAAACCAAATCGGTT
>CAIGRT010039123.1:0-29488 GCA_903798405.1 Fraxinus platypoda | reverse complement strand
AATGCATTATATCCAAGTTTTATAATATTATTTTAAGAGTTTCCAAGCAATATCCTAACACTTGTAAAGTTCATAAATATAGTTGGATTGAGTTGGACGGTTTTATTTGGTTTTCATTGGTTAACCGATAACCTGAACCAATCCAACCTGCCTACACAACAACCCACCAAACTCGTTTTAAAAAACAAAAAAATCGACCCAAATCGGTCGTATTTGTTCGATTTTGACGGGTTTGATCCACCCCTGTTTATGCTCCATTTAAATGGAAATTTAGAGGAAAATAAGTTTAGAATAGTAATTTTTGGATAATATGTGATTAAAAATAAGATAAAATTTTCGATGAACGTGTGATGTTATTTTATAGTAGAATGTGTGATTGAAAATAATTTTTTGAAAACAATTTTTTGAAAAAATGAGAGCAAACATATGTTAAGTTCTACTATCAAGTCATCATACTGCCGTATTGGCCCAAATTTGTTAGATGAGGAACTTCAAATTTGGGCTGTTGGGTTCGGATCCGCTCCAGTTTCAGCCTCGTTTACACCGTTTCTCGCACCCTTTTTCCACGTCAGTATAGAAGAAATAGCAAGCATTCCTGTAAATGTAATCCACCCCCAAAATTCTCTGCAAATCTAGTTTTGTAACAAAACCCTTAAAATAGTTGAGATTCAAGATCACTAAGACACCTCTCATTCTCAGGGGTAAACATTTCTCGATTGATTAAACCCTACTACTGTTAATCTGCTGTGTGGTATACTACTGTAATGATTTTCGTTTTTAGCTTTAATTGCTCGCGTTAAAATTAGGGTTTTGAAATATTTGTCTTCCCTCTCGCTTCTGAAAAGCAGTACTGATTCGATTTTTCGTATAATCTTGTTGTCAAATTATGAATTAATATTATGTTGCCATAAGTCTCAGTTCTAATGACAAGCGGCTAACAATTAACTATTATTTAAACAATTTATGGTATCTCGAAAAACTCCTAAATATTTATCTAAACTTTATACGTATACCGCATAAGAAACCGCAAAGAAAAGATGCATTCAATTTAAGAAATTTAGGCTATGAACTTGTGATTAATTCTTTTTTGGATTTGTGTTTCCCAAAAGTACCTGTTTGGGATTTTAATATCTTCTAGTTTGATTGCTTTCGCAGAAGGTTCTCCCTGTGCGAGTCAAGGTTTTAAAAATGGATTTCGATGAGTATGAATATTTAGAGAATATGGTGGAAAATCCAGAACCTAAAAAGTCAAAGGAGATTATGAATGGAGGTGAGGACAATTTGAAATCCAAAGAGAAAGATAGAAGTCAGAGTTCAAAGCACAAAAGTGAAGGTAATGACAATGACTTGGATCAGCGGACGAACCATTCAAGGTCAAGGGACGAGTCTCGTGATAGCAGGAAAGAAAGGAGCTCGGGTCATCTCCCATCAAGAGATAGGGAGAAGAGTGACAATGATAGACATAATAGACATAGGCGGGAGCATAGAAACAGAGACAAGGAGGAGGGCGGTGGAAAAGAGAAAGAAAGAGAAATGGACAAAGAGAGGGACATCGACAAGAAACGAGAGAGTTATCGTGATGGAGACAGGAGAGAGCATGGCCGTGAATATGGAAGAGAGAGAGACAGGGAGGGGGAGCGCGAGAGCTTGAGGGGGAGCAGAAGTTATTCAGAAAGAAATCGGGATGATCGGGAGAGGGAGAGAAGTAGGGACATGGAAAGGAGTATAGATGCGGACTATAAAGAAAGAGGAAGGGAGGAGTTTAGAGATGGAGATCATAAAAGCAGGTAATGCTCGTGCTCTTCTTTAATTACAATTCTATAAAGTATCTTTTATAATTATAATATTGAACTTACTGATTTGAACATGTTTATTAAACATGGAAATTGAGGCTTATAATTTCTATATTTATGCTCTATTTCTTCATTAATTTTGGCCCTCATGCCATATCTTCGCGGTTTCTCTTGCATTGACAGTGCAAACGCTAGCTATGCTATCTTTCTTAGAAGGAAATTGGTGTTGAAACATATCAGTTGGTTAAATGGAATGGTTATAAATTCATCCATTACTTCACTTTAAGTTATTTTTTATGAAGGTACTAATTATAAATGGAGTTGAAGCTAAACTCTGGTTGGTTGACTTCTAAAATCTTGATAAATACCCTTTGAAAAATTATGATGGTCTAGCTGTTGGTTTGAGCTTTTTTTGAAGCTATTTATTTGATTATTATCCACTGCACTGGGGAGGAAATATTTTGAGGTGCTTCATGTCGCAAAATGAAATAATTCCCATTATAAGCAACTCCATCCAGTTCAAAAATTCTTGTAGACTATGAAGATGGTGATGTATGCCTGTTCTTATCTTATTCTTAAAAGTTCTGCCTATGTATAATACTTGAGAATAAGGTTTAATTTGCGACTTTCTCTGTTGGAGGTACTATACTATTATTTCTAATTTTTTCCCCATGGAGTTTTTGTTTCTGTTTTTCTGTTGTGGCGGTTATATTTATGTACATAATATACGGATGTCTGCCAACACGCGGAAAAAGTTGTATGTATTTTATATGCTGAATCAACGTCAACGTACCCCTGAGCCTTCAGCTAAAGATGTCGGTTCGGTTCCTCTACCTGATATCTCCTTATTTCTTATTTACTTATTTTGTATAGGCTCGTGTTTCTGTATGTATTAGTCTCGTTTCTATATCCATAGGGTTTAAGTTGAATGAAACAAGTGTTACCATGTTTGTCACTTCTTAAAAATTTTAAACAGGTAAAGTTGAATTTTTAGGGGCATCGTTGTGTACCACTTGACAGATATTTCATTCCATTAGCAGTCTCTCTGTACAGCGTTTAACTTGTGTAGCAGTTACACAACATTATTTTTCTTCTTCTTCTTCCTGTTTTTGAGGTAATAGCATTTAAAAGGTGATGATGGATGTGCTCGATTGCTTTGGTGTAGTTTATATCTTCGTTTATATTTGTGCGTGTAAAAGATTGGACGATTGAGTATTGGGGGCAATTCTTTTGGTTAAGCTAGGTCGTTTTGTTACGTTGATATATTTTCCATCATTTATGATAATAAATTTGCTCTTTAATACAATGGTGCAAAATGTAAAATTAGGTTCAGCATAGAAGGGACAAGCCTGTTGTTAATTCAATGCCTGAAGTTTTTCAGTGTTCATTTCTCTTAATTGCTACTTTGTTCTCCAGGTTTGTCTCGTTGCTTTCTCATCAAGATGTTTCTTTTTTGACCAAATGAAAACCTTAGTACAGTTTGTTGACTCTATGGAGTTCACCTGCAGGAGTATGATACATGGCTTTGACCAGTTTAAGAAGAAATTCTAGCTTCCCTTTGGGATTTTCTCTTTTATGAATGAGGGAATTCTCCGCATACATGTTTTGTATATTAAGGAGCAAAGCGCTCACTCAAACTTTGCTCTGTGGATGTTCCAGGCTGCTGTTCATTTCATAATTTGCAAGTTTATCAGCGATTGGGGTCAATTGGTATTTGAAATAATTTGTTTGTTTTCTAATCATTTTTACAGAAGATACAAAGAGAAGAAAAAAGAGGTGGAAAAGCCAGAAGCAGATCCTGAAAGAGATCAAAGAACAGTTTTTGCTTATCAGGTTATTTAACTATACATTTAAGCTTTTCTTGCAATACTTGTGCCTATATCTGGATGTCTCGTCACTCGTACTCTGGTGCAATTTCCAGATTTCTTTGAAGGCGGTTGAAAGAGATGTCTATGAATTCTTCTCCAAGGCTGGCAAGGTTAATGCATGCTGTTTTGATAAGTTCTGTCATGCTGTATTTTGTTAATTTGTAAACTGTCAGCAGTAGTTCTCTGACGCTTTGACTGTTATGTTAACTTATTGCAGTTTTTTTTTTTGTGTGTGTGTATGTTCATTGCGTGATTATGTCCATATTAAGCCCTTTTAACTATGTTGCATGTCAGCCCTTTAAACTATTGATGCATGCCACCTTCTTGACGATGCACACTGCCAAATTTTAATTGCAGAAGTCCTTGTAGTTTTATCTCTTTTAATTTTATTACTGTTGACTTATTTGACAATTTCAGGTCAGAGATGTACACCTCATCATGGACCGCAATTCCAGACGCTCCAAAGGAATTGGGTAAATACTTATCTTTCCTTCCCTATTTATTTATTATTGGACGTGAATATATTTGTGTATATATTTTTTTCTTCCAAAGATGTGGTCCTTGTTACTTTGATTCATCAATTGACATCTCGACAAAGTTTTATGGTCAAGCAACAGTATCTTTGAACAATGTTTCACAGGATTAGGGAGTGAGCAGAATTCGTGACAATGAGAATGGTACTATCATGTCTTGCAATAAAATTTGTGGATTTAGTGTGACCATAATAACCTTGTTAGCTTTTTGGATGCATTTCCTGGATTTCAACATCAAAGTTGAAAAGTACAGAGACAACTGAGATATAATTAGGGGCAATGATTTAGCCAAAAAAATGAGCAGTGTGTCCAGTGTTATTGGTGAATTTTCCCTGTAAGATTATTTCACTCATGTTTGGTTTTGCTAAAAATCAGTTTTTCACTAGATCTTAATAAAAGTTGATGAATTGTGTGGTTGAAAAGTTGATAAAAGTTCTGGATCCCATGAATTGTGTAGTTGAAAATGAATAATCTTTATTGCTACTTCTGCAGGTATATTGAATTTTATGATGCAATGTCAGTTCCTATGGCAATAGCACTTTCTGGTCAGCCTTTACTTGGTGTACCAGTGATGGTGAAGCCATCAGAAGCTGAAAAGAACCTTGTTCAGTCTACTATATCTGTTGTTTCGGAAGATAGAAAGCTATATGTTGGCAATCTACCTGTTACCATAAAAGAAGATCAACTTCGTCAGGTAGTATATTTATGAGCTTATGAGAAGACGTTAAAATGGTGATATGAGTGGAATATAGAGATATTTATAGGTTTCTTTCCTTTCGTTTTTTCATATCTTGACCTAAGTGGAATATAGAGATATTTGTAGGGTTGCCTAATTTCATGTCGTTTGTGTATTGTTTAAATTGATCATACATTTCCCATGTATTATCTTTTGATTTATAAATAAATTCTCTGATTACTTATCAAAAAAAATATCTTGACCTGTCTCCTTTTTGACAAGAAAGAGATTCATATATTTCATATAAAATTTAGGTATTTGAAGCTTTTGGCTCTGTGGAGTTGGTGCAGCTGCCCACTGATCCTGAAACTGCCAATTGCAAAGGTTATGGTTTTGTACAGGTGAGTTTGATATTTTCTAATATAAGCATTCTGAGGACAGTTTGTTTGTTTAGTTTGCTGTTCTACTTGCTAAGAAAAACTGCTTTGGGGAAGAAACAACGATTGTCAGACGTGATATTGCATGAGATAACAGTAGTTCTGAATTTAGATTCCATGATAACCTTTGCAACTTCTGGATAATGAATGCATACATAACATAGTTCCCTTGCAGTTTGCACGTCTTGAAGATGCCAAGGCTGCACAAAATTTAAATGGGCAACTGGAGATTGCAGGTCGAGTTATCAAGGTAATGAAACTTTCAGTAATTTATTTCTTCTGCCATCAACTCCTATGCTACATTAATCTCATTTTTATGCAATTACTTCCAAGGGAGATGTATAAAAGTTGTCATAGACCTTTATTTTCTGTTATGAAATGGTCTCATTTCGAGTATAGCCTCTTTTTTGTGGTCCAAAGTGTATTTAGGTATTATTGAGCTAACTTTTGACCGGTAAGGAGAACCGTCACCCAATAGTATTGATGGTTGCTGGATTTGTATTATAAAGGAATAGTTGGCTGGGAAGGAATCGCTGTGGAAACTTTGGTCAGAGAAGGTTACGGATGTGGTCTTTCAAGTTGGGGACGTCTGCATATTAACTATAAATGGATCATATTTTGTGCATACGATCGATGGTATTTCGTATTGATTTTGACATAGTTGATTGCTTCATCACTGGATAGTTGATTTAGACGTGCTCAGAAATCTCTTTCTTCTCAGTTGATTTTGATAGATTTTGTATCTCAAATCTTAGATATAACATCGTCTTGTTTTTATTTTTATGCATTCTTGAGTTCTAAATTTCTACTACAATCGAAGCATGTCCATCTCTGATATATCAAGTTTTGAACAGTTTACGTGCATGGTTTATCTTATAAGGCATAGCTTTAAATTATTTAATTTTCTTAAGTTTTACATATTGACATGTTATCCTCTATCTTGGTAAATTGTTCTATTTTATCCTCTTTTGCTTGCACACTGTGTGTATGGGTACAATAATCTGATTCTACCAGAAATTCTTGGATTAGATTTGCTTATGTTGGTAATCTATATCTTTCTCTTTTCTCATTTTTTAGGTCTCTGCTGTTACGGATCAAGCTGCAATGCAAGATGCTGGAGCAAATGTTGCTGATTTTGATGATATTGAAGGCAATGGATTGGTTAGTCCCTACTTATTAGGGAGTATTAGCATATGCCCTAAGCCATATTTTCTTTGCTCTATCCGCTTATGATAGCTTCCCTTGCCCTATAGACAATACGTTATTATGACCGTTACCCAAAATAGAGATGCAAAGATCAAATACATTCTGGATGTCCGTACATAAAATATTAATTCGTAGAAGCTTCTATCGAAATCCATTTATGAACATCGATAATGTTCTGAAATTGCGCATCAGGCCTCGGTTCTAGATAGAAGGAAAATAAAGTACACATGCATACAATACAAGCTATCATATTCTTGAGATATATGGTCCTTTGATGATGCTCCTTTTCGATCTTTTTTATATGCATGTAAACTGTGGCTTGGCCACAAGGCGAGATTCCTATCTATTGTCTAGAACTTCTTCTCAATTATATCATGGCCTCATTGAAACAAAGGAGAAACGGGTGAAGTAGTACTTATGCATTTGCATGTATAGTTTTGTCATTTCAGTGTGAAAAGTTTTTGTCTTTTACTGGAAATATTTATACGAGTAATATTTTATAGTTTATCGAATAACTTCCCAACCTATCGTTTTTTCTGAATATTTCATATATAATATCTTTTATTGCAGTGTGCACATAATCTCTTTATGTATTATCTAACTTTTTCTTGTTTTCTTTATTCTTGACCTTGTGATATTTGTGTCTCATTTCACTGGAAAAATGCTGACCTCCTTTCTCAACGGTCTGCAGTCCTTGAATGCACACTCTCGAGCGCTTCTCATGCAGAAATTGGATCGCACAGGCACTGCTTCAAGGTTCAATATCTTCCTGTTTCTTATGGTTTCTGGAACGCTTTTATTATATCTTACACCTGTCATGTTTGCAGCATTGCAGGTGCATTAGGTACCCCCGTTGTTAATAACCCTGGCCTCTCCTTGCCAACAGGACCTGTTCTTGGTGCTGTTTCTATAGTTCCTTCCCATATTAGTCTTGGACAGGCTCCAGCCCCTGCACTTTCCGAATTGGCGGCTGCATGTCTTTCTGTTCCTAGTGAATGTTTGTTGCTAAAGAACATGTTTGATCCAAAATTGGAGGTTTGTTGAACAAATTTTGTTTCCTTGCTTATCTCTACTGTCAAGTGTCATTCAAGATGCATTTTTTTTGCAGACTGAACCAGATTTTGATCTGGATATAAAAGAAGATGTACAAGATGAATGCTTAAAGTTCGGAACATTAAAGCATATTTATGTAGACAAGTAAGTTCACATGCTATTCAAACTGCCACAATCTTCTGATCTTACCCCTGGAAATAACCTGCCAAAATTTTTCATTGAAGAACTCTTGTATTGCTTATCTATTTCCTCCTCTTTTATTTTTTTCTTTTGGGGGGTTGGGTGGGTGGGGGGCTTTGTTTGTGTGTGTGGGTTGGGCTGGGCGGGGCCTGTGGAACTTATAACAGGTCACCGCGCGAATTGATTTTATAGTTTTGATATTGCCCACGTAAGGGTTCTTTTTCCCTTGAATTGGACTTTCTTGTGATTTTCTGGAAATGCATTTTTTCTGTAAAAATATGCCCGAAAACTTACCCTTGGTTTAAATTTGTTGTGCATTGTACTAACACCCTTCTTGACAAATAGGAATACTGCTGGGTTTGTATACTTGCGGTTTGAAAATACTCAATCTGCAATTGCTGCACAGCAGGCGCTCCATGGGAGATGGTTTGCTGGGAAAATGATCACTGCAACATTTTTGGTAAAACCCCCTTTCTCGTTTTAACTTCTTAAGGCTTCTGCTGTAATTCACTTGGAAATTGGGCATTAGCTTGAAATTTTTCTTGTTGTGCAGCTTCCCCAGAATTATGAGGATAAATTTCCTCAATAGCAGATGAAAGACTATTTGTGGAAATTGCAGATGGCTTTTGGGGGTTCTTGTGCAGTTGCAAAAGATCACAAATGTTATCCCTTTTCTTGGTGGCTTTTTTTCCTATGCTAGGGTGATGGACTGGACTAGATGCGAGTCGATATTATCTCGCTTTGTTGGTTTTAAACACCAAATACCGCTAGGGCTATAGCTTGCTCTGTAGCTTTAAGTTAATGATTTTCCTCCTTGTGTATGTTATTTTTCGGTTAGTTTTGGGATCTAGGCATCATATTATGCAGATCAATTTTCAATTCTGACTGGAAATTTGCAATTATTTTTGTATTTTGGCTATGAATGAATTTGGATTTAAATATAGGCCATACATGAATTCTATATATAAATTTATATTAATTACTTCTTCTTTTTTCCTTAAAGGGGGTTGTATATACTATATATACCTTTATTTTTCACCTTAATTTGGATTTTCATTTGTTATCGAGTATGCTTAGGAATTAGGGTAACTAGCAATGTATGGAGAGGCCAGATTTCCTTTATGATTGTAAATTTTTTTAATCTCTGCACAAGGATTTCATTTGAGTATATAAAATTGTCTAGGATATGACATTATTGTGAAGATTGAACAAGTACCGAAGGATTTCTCCCAATATAACTTCCGAATTATTGGTGTCACTCTTCACGTGTTTGTCTGCATCGTTAAAGTTCTAAGTTTCATTTTTTATTTATTGAACTCGCAGTAAAATTTTATTTAGGTGACCGTTTGTCACTTGACTTGATAGTTGATACTGCAACGTTTGTTCTATTCGAGGACAATAATCCATGTAATTTCAACTAATGGTTGTTCACCACAAGCTCTTGCCAATTTAAACACTAAGCTTAAAGAATTACAGAAGCAGCCAAGCTTGAATATTATATTTGCTCTCAGAATAATTCTTGTAGTATATAGACACTGGAGTTACAGCCTTCACTAGTTACGATTGTTCTGGATGTTTACAAAATAAATTTTGGTTTTTTCTCCTGATTATTGTCCTTTATATAATAAAAATATGCAAATCGACCCCTGTATGTGCGTATAGGCTGTCGTCATTAAAACTTAATTACCCTCATCTCCCTATCTTTGGCATTATAAATTCTAAGAAATTTTTTTATCACTGCATGCATACTTTCGATAAATTCGTATTCCAATTCTGGGCTACTCAATATTACTCTATCCTATTTTTGTTACTGTCAAAGTTTATCATGGAAGTTGTGGAAGACATAGTGATTATTGGCGCTGGAATAGCTGGTCTAACTACGGCTTTAGGACTTCACAGGTACAAATATTTTGGCTGAATATATGTTCACTCTGATTCTTGGTAGGATAAGATAAGAATTCTAAATTTTAAATCAATCAGATGTAGTTTTACCTTTATGGTGTTTGTTTTTATGTTTACAATTAGGTAAAATGATGTGCAGTTAATGTTTGGTAAGACGGATTACAAAGTAGAGGTAATACTATATCAGAAAAAAGAAAAATGTTAATAGTCTCCTGTACGGATCAGCGTTGAAGAGTAAATTCATATAAATAATCCAAGTAAATAGATGTTTTGAGTTCAAGTCTTGTTGTGAACGAGGATGATATTAAAAGTCCTTTTTGTTTTTGGGATGAAGTGGTTCACCAGATAGGTTATACTTTGTTTTGTAGATTGGGACTCCGGAGTTTGGTATTGGAATCATCAGATGGATTGCGAACTACAGGATTTGCTTTTACAATGTGGACTAATGCATGGAAAGCACTGGATGCTATCGGCATTGGGGACATCCTTCGTCAAAAGCACAACCAACTTAGTGGGTAATTACATATATATATATATATATATTCTAACATCTTCTTGTCATCTATTTGAATGTTATCTTTCTGATCTGATTGAAGTATATATTATTTGATGAATTCTACAGAACTTTGACTACAACCGTGGTTTCTGGGCTTTCAACTTCAGAAATATCTTTCAAGTAAGTTTTAGATGGACAAAGGTTTACTAATATTTCACGCAAGTTCCGAACCTACCAAGCTTTCCATTGGTTGTGACATAGTTGCTAACATTCAAATAGGTACGTTTACTTCAAAAATTGTTGTCTACATGCAGGGATCATGATGTCAGGTGCGTAAACAGGAAGGTGCTACTGGAAATTCTGGAAAATGAACTTCCTAGAGGTACCATTAGATATTCCTCCAAGGTGGTTCATATTCAGGATGCTTGTTTCTTCAAGTCTATTCATCTTTCAGATGGAACTGTCATCAAAACTAAGGTAACTAATTTGGATTGGGATATAAATTTCTCAGAATTGGACTTCGAGTTTTGAATGAACTAATTAACTCTAGTTAGATCTTGCTTTCCTGAATATTATATACAAGGTTTTGATTGGGTGAACTCGGAGGTGGCGAAATTTCTAGGGTTCAGTAAGCCAGCTTTTGTGGGGCGATCAGCCATTAGAGGTTTTTTAGATTTTAAAGATGCCCATGGTTTTGAGCCAAAGTTCTTCCAATTCTTTGGAAAGGGTTTCAGATATGGTGTCCTTCCATGTGATGATCATAGTGTTTACTGGTTTTTTACCTACAGTTCCTCTCGCCAAGGTAAATGAATTAATTTTTATCTCTTACATGTACACCTCTTATTTGTTCTTTTGAAAATCTGCATTTTAAACGGGAAAATGAAATCAATATTTTTTTTTCTATATACTCATTTTCAACCATATATTCACACAATAAAATATTTTGCACGTAAACCTAAAATTTTTTCTCACTTTTTAAGAATAATGTTGTCTAACACCGTGGTGCTATAACACCAGTTTAGGTAGCGTGATGTGATAAGCTTGATGAGAGGTGCAATTAAACGAGTCATTTAATTGTACCTCTCACTTAATGTCACATTAGTGTCACTTAGACTTGTGTTTTAATACCAGAGTGCTAATAGCATTACTAACTTTTTAATCACACTCTCTTAAAAATCACTATTTAAAACATGATTTTTTTCTATTTAATGGTTGTCGAACAGGGGCAAAGCAGTTAAGCAGGCATATATTCCTGATATTATACTGTGAAAAGTGTAATTCCTTCTAACAGAGTTGCAATTACAGGTGTATATGTGATATTCATAGTGTAATGTTAATTTTAAGGAGTGTATTCAATTGTGATTTAAAAAGTTTAGAAGTATTAGATGTAGATTTTTAACTCTAAAATTTTTTATTTTATACCATAGAGATTTTAATAGATTTCTAAAAAGTCAAAATGTATTCAATTAAAATTTTTTAAAAGTCTCTATAAATACTTGTCTATCAATGATTTTTATAAAAATCTCCACGTGATTTAACTTTTAAGCAAAATGTACAAAAATATAATCTCAAAATCCGTGTCTCATTCACCCCAAAATTTTAGGTTACTTTCAACGAATAATTTTTTTAATATATTTTTGTTCTTTTAATATTTTTCTTTTCTTTTTCCTTCTACGAACCTTCTACCGATTATATTTGTTTCTATTTTCCTCTTTATCTCTCTCTCTTTTATTGTTTCTATCCATTTTCTACGAAAAAAATAAATTGCAATTATAAATTTCTTATATTTTTTTCTTTCCTTTTTTACGAAAAAGATGAATTTGTAATTAAATTATATATATAAAAGAAGACTAATTTATCATTAGAAACTTTAAATATATTGCTTGGTTATTGATAATATTGAACATTAATTTTTTCATTTGATTATTTGTGAATTTAATTAAGGTGAATTTTGTATTCGCTTAAAAATGTTTTTTATTATATGAGGAGGGGAAAAGGTTGGGGATCGAACCTCCACTTCATCATATGTAAAAACTTCTAACTGTTGCACCGTATTTATGTGATTTCAAAAGTCATATAAATTTCTTAAAAGTCTATAGACATTTTAAACGAAAGTTTATAGAAGATTACAATTAATTCCATGTACATTTATAAAAGTTCACGAATTCCTCCACTTAAAGAAAGTGTATAAAAATCTTTAATAATCCCAATTAAATACATCCCTTTAGTTTAATATTTCGATTATATGGATTTTAGGGGAGCCGTTATACGAAAGTACATAGACAGAGGTCTAAGATCTCCATTGCAAATTTCTTGTCTCAATTTTTAGTGAAAATCTGCAACTAGCTCTCACACAGAGGTGAATGTAAAATTTGGATGGTTTCATTTAACTTGCGATGCATAATGAAATGAATTTAGATTCTGAATTTGACTATTTTGTAACAAAAACTTTTGCAGACAAAGATATAGAGAAAGATTCAGTTAGGATGAAACAATTCTTGTTGAGCAAGCTTGGAAATGTCTCTGATAATATCAAGGCTGTTTTTGAGAACACTGATTTGAACAGTATGGTGTGTTCAACATTGAGATTAAGATATCCTTGGGAGTTGCTATGGGGAAATATCAGTAAAGACAATGCATGTGTAGCTGGGGATGCACTACACCCCATGACGCCTGACCTTGGCCAAGGCGGTTGTTCTGCAATAGAGGATGGTGTTGTCTTGGCCCGGCTTTTGGCTGAAGGATTGATAGAAAACTCAAAGAGTGTAAAGCAAGGAAATGCTGAAGAAATTGAGTACCAAAGGATCAAGACAGCATTGGGAAAGTTTGCTAAAGAGAGGAGATGGAGAGGTTTTGATCTCATCAGTACTGCATATATGGTAGGGTTTATACAACAGAGTGATGGGATTGTGATGAATTTTTTGAGAGACAATATTTTGGCTAAATTCTTGGCTGGGACACTGTTGAAGAAAGCTAGTTTTGATTGCGGCAAACTTACAGTTTCTTGATAACAGAAGTTGAAAGCTGTAAAAAAGCTTTTAAGCTCGACCAAACATGTTGTAATTTGATTTGATGTGTGTTTCCTCTACATTGGTTTTCTAGTGGTAATAACTTATATGCATTGGTCTCAGCTAGAAATGGCACTAATTATTGAGCTCATTGCCAAAATTATTTGGTAAACTGCCTAATAAAATATGCGTATTTGAATTAACAGATTTTCTATTAACTTAACTACACGTTTGAATAAAAATAAAAGTACATAATAATAATAATAATAATACTTGAGGGGATGCGTTTGTACAGAGCTGAAATCAGGGGTCTTTTTGAAAATTTTCAAATTACAAGAGGCGTTGATGTATTAATCAGAAATGAGAGGACTATAAGAGTAATTATCTCAAATATAAGGGATAGGAGAAAATGGCTTGCTGCATAAGAAAAATGCGTGAAATGACTAAAGAGTCCCCTAGTCGTTCAAGATATTAATCTCATTTTTCTGATTATTAACTGGAGAAAATACCCCCTAGCTCGAAGCGGAGCGGAGTCCACAAGATTTCTTCAAAAATCTCACAATCATCGAATCTCAGGTTCGGATTCAAGCTCGTATTTTCTTAACATTTGAAATTCAGTAATTTTTTCTTTTTAATTTGCAGCCTAAGAAATTAATCGAAACCCTAGTTCCCCCTTGCTTCCATAAATCTGGAAAGCCAATATTGAATTCCCAGATTTTATATGCATTTTCTATATTTCGATTATAACTCCGTTTGTTTCAGATATTTACCAAGATGACTCAAGACGTTGAGATGAAAGAGCAGTCCGCCCCTACCAATTCCGTGCCCTCCACTGCTCCCTCCACTTTCCAGCGTAAGTATTTATAAATGCATTTTGATTTACTTTCTGGGGTAGCTAAATGTATTGATTTTTTTTTCATTTCTCTCTTTAGAATTGAAGGAGATAATGTCCTTGATTGAGATGGGGGCCTATTCACGCGAGGTTCGGAGGATTGTTAGGGCGATTAGGTCCACGATTCAGTTGAGGAGGAATTTCAAGGCTTCTGTGCTCTCTGCATTTCTCAATTTTGTGCTTGTGCCGGGATCTGAAGCGCATTCTCGCCTATCTTCTTACCTTCCCAAGGTGAACAAGACAGTTTTTTCGAATGAATAACTCTATTAAAATGATGAACTGTAGTGTATGAATTGATTAAGTGATTGCTTATACAAGAATTCTCTATAAGAGAGAATTAAGTGGAAGAAAAACTTTTGAAATTTACTGTATCTGAGTTGTACTTATTTTGCACCAACTTAGTTTACATGCTCTTAATAAGTTGTCTACTGTTATGTGGTCATTTTTTCAATGTACCATAGTTAATATTCAGAGTAATTGTGTAAATGCTGACGAATTAAAGTGATAAAACAAAGATTAATTTATTTTCTCGAGCCTCATTATCTCTTTCAATTTGTGGAATGGGTGAGTGATTACTTTTTATGAAGTTTATATCCCTATAGAATCTTGAACAGGATTATATCATTAATATGATGTTGCAAGAATAGTAGATTAAAGTAGTCGCCATTTCACATCTATTTATTGTATCATAAAAGATGATGTGGAAGTTTCCTTAGGTGGATGATTTATTATTGTTACATCTCATGTATTATGTTCCATGTTTTACAAAATTCAATGTAATTTGTAGGAGGATGAGCACAATATGGAAGTTGATACTGCATCATCGACAACTCAAGTTCCTGTAAAGCATTCCTTGCCAGAGCTTGAGATCTATTGCTATTTACTTGTTCTAATATTTCTGATTGATCAGAAGAGATACAGTGAGGTATAAGCTTTCCCATAGGCTTGCATATCATTAATGATGTCTGTAATGCTTATGAAACTATTTCTGAACTTTCTTTGTTGTTCTTCAGGCTAAAGCTTGTTCTTCGGCAGGCATTGCGCGGGTAAAGAATCTGAATAGGCGAACTGTTGATGTCATAGCAGCTAGACTCTACTTCTACTACTCTCTCAGCTATGAACTTACTGGTGATCTTGCTGAAATTCGTGGGTATGACTTATGTTTATGCCAGTTCTAAGGTCCTTGCAATGCCTATGATGCCTGATCTGAGGATAGCACATGCATTTTGTATGTTTTGAAACAACTTGAGCAAAAGGGAACAAAAACAGTTGAATGTTATTTTCCCGTCTTTTCTTGCTCATAATTGGGTTTCTTTTTTTATGTTAATGTCTCTCATAGAGATCCTCATTTATTAACAGTAATCTCCTTGCTTTGCACCGGATTGCAACTTTGCGCCATGATGAGTTGGGACAGGTTTGTCACTCATTGGACAAGCATAAAGTTTGTTATCATGGTGGTGTTCTCATACTCTGTGTATGCTAAAAATGCAGGAAACGCTTCTTAATCTGCTGTTAAGGAATTACCTCCAATACAACCTATATGATCAAGCGGAGAAGCTGAGGTCAAAGGCTCCTCGTTTTGAAGCTCACTCAAATCAGCAGGCAATTTTCAGCATAATGCTCCTTCAGTTGTTTACATCAACCTTTAAGAAATATGCTTCCTTTCCTTTTTCCTTGAAGGGCGACACATTTTTTTGTTTCTCACAATTTCTTTCCCACTTTTAGTCACTGTTTATTTTATCCTATTTTCTCTGTTCGGCAAGATCATTGTTTATTTCCATATTTGAGTCGAGATTGTTGCATACCCTTTATCTCTAGTTATAGCAAGACATAAATATCAAATTTTGTTTGTAATATTATTTCAGAGAGATGACAATAGTGGCATACCTCACAAGTCTTACATCTAAGAGGAAATTTGTTTTCATCTGTTAGGGACTTGCACGGTTTAAAATGTTAATAAGCTTTTAGGGTAGTAAGCAGATGCTGTTGTGGTGTTTTGGCAACAACATTGGGCACTCCAGCTGTTGTGGTGATACTCTTATATTTGACAGTCTCTTATGCTGTTTTGGATTCAACTCTTGATAAATACTTGACATATCTGCATACTGGTTATAATGCTTCTGTCTGCTTTCTTCAGGCATGTGCGAGAATGTTGTTCTTCTATAACTTGGTTTCATTCTTAATTCATCAACGTGACAGTGCAGATTCAGCTTTTGAATATCTAGGTGTCAGATCTTAATTCTGATTTTCTCTGCCATTTATTTCAGTTTTGCCGGTATCTCTTTTATCTTGGAAAGATCAGGACAATTCAGTTGGAGTACACTGATGCTAAAGAGTCCCTTCTCCAAGCTGCCAGGAAAGCACCTGTTTCTGCTCTTGGTTTCCGAGTTCAATGCAACAAGTGGGCTGTTATTGTCCGCTTGCTACTGGGAGAGATTCCTGAGAGAACTGTTTTTATGCAGAAAGGGATGGAAAAAGCTTTGAGGCCATACTTTGAGCTTACAAATGTGAGTATGGTGTATTAAATTTGAAAACTTGTGCTTACAATTGATGAGTCCTAGACTCGATGATCCCACATTAGTCCTAGACTTAACTAGTTAACTTGTTGATCTGATGGCTGCGGTCAACTTACTGGCTGGTGACAATAGATTTTACGATAAAATTCTGTTGCAAATCCTTGGTGTTTACGTTATGCCTACAAAATCTTTTCAGATAAAGTTGCGTATTGTGCCCCGAGCCTCTTCATTTGACCTTTTCTAGTAATATCTGCATTTTCAGGCTGTTCGCATTGGAGATCTGAAGCTGTTTAAAACTGTTGCTGAGAGGTTTGCTAGCACTTTTAGTGCAGACCGTACTAACAATTTAATTGTCAGGCTGCGCCATAATGTCATTAGAACTGGGCTCCGCAACATCAGTATCTCATACTCCCAGATCTCACTTGTCGATGTTGCTAAAAAGCTGAAATTGGATTCTGCAAACCCTGTTGCTGATGCTGAGAGTATTGTAGCCAAAGCAATTCGTGATGGTGCAATTGATGCCACACTAGATCATGCTAATGGCTGTATGATATCAAAGGAAACTGGGGATATCTACTCCACAAATGAGCCTCAAATTGCTTTCAACTCAAGAATTGCTTTCTGCCTAAATATGCATAATGAGGCAGTTCGTGCCCTTCGATTCCCTCCTAATTCCCACAAAGAGAAGGAAAGTGCAGAGAAGAGAAGGGAGAGACAACAGCAAGAGCAAGAGCTTGCTAAGCATATAGCTGAGGAGGATGATGATGAGTTCTAGCGATGAGAAACTGCAATTTGTTGGACTGAAGGATTCTCTCTTGCAGAGCCACACCATAACCATCAAGAACATTTCATTTTCTCATAATGAGGGGGCAACTTCTCTACAGTGGATTTTTGCCTTCATGTCCGAATCTCATATGAGGTTCTGGTTTTATACTTGAGCATTTGTGGTTTTACTGTTTTGTATTAGAACTCAGAATCCCGTCTCTTCCTTTCGTTAAAACTCTAAAAATAAATTTGTTTATGAGCTCAAGGTTGATTCAAAATCATTGTTGTTTGATGAGGCTAATTATCAATTAATTTAATGGTGAAGGTGACTGCTTAATGAGGGCATTTTGCCCCAATGTTTCAGCATCGATCGGTCTCTAGTGTATTGCCGTCAAATGGCAATCTAAATCTTCTCATGTTTATTATTTTGATATCAAATTCCTAGGCATTTGCTTCGTTTTAAGGTTTAAGATGTTGGAATTACGCTGCAATTTTGATATTATTTTGCCTGGATGGACAAAGTAATATTTGTGAAGAACTCAGTTTTATCCGTCACAAATGATTTGGTACTCATTGAATTTTGACATAGGAGTTTACATTAGTCTCATTTTATTGTGGAATAAGTTTTCAAGTCTTTACCTGCTTCACTAGGACAACATGAAAACGAGGAGCCTCCAATTATTACTTTGGTGATAGAGGCTCTTCACTGGGTGAGAATTCATTTGGGAGTTATGGAGGGAGCGGTGGCTGTATTCTTGGTGAAGGTGGCAATGATGATGATAATCATGATCCGTGTTACGATTCTCTGATGTTTTATCTATCTCAGCCGACATTCTCGATGGATTTTGCGTCAACTCCGGCAACGACTCCCTGACATGATTGGCTTGAATTGTTTCACTATCCCTTTTCTGTGACAACTAAATAAAGAAAAAAAAAGTTGAAATCTCGTATCAATAGAATCTTCAAAACGATGATTTTGAGTTACCTCTAACTTGAAGATGTTTGAAACCAGACCTGTATGTCTAGTTGCATTAACATCAGTTATATCCAAGCCCAAAGTATTCAAAGCCTCCAACAAGTACACAAATATATCAATTCATAATAAACCATGTGGAAAGAGGAGATAGACAGGTAATGGTGTGAGGGTGGAGATCATTTTAACTTATCAGCAAAAATGTACATGCATGTTACTAACATGGTCCATTAGTCGCTGCCAGCCAAACATGTACAATAAAACATGCTCCTCTATGAATAAAGTAGTAGAAGAGCAGATGCTTGAGAAGAAGAAAACACCGTAAAATATGCCAGAAAAGAGTATTAGTTTCATATTTTCCCTAACGCGTGCACCTAGTGACATTCGTCGAATGATTAAACAGAACTGCCTATTTTTAATATATGTATTCTAAAACAAAGTTTTTTTTACTTCTATGGATACCAAAACTCACATCTCTTGTGGGTTTGGATGGGAGGGATAAAACTATGTGCCTATAAACTGCTATGGATCCTAATTCATGAATGTCCAAAAGTATTTACAATTCTGAAGATAACAGTTGTACCCTTGATACTTACCAATGCATACATTATGCAAAAAGTAATTCCAACACGTGCTGAGGTGACCATGAAAAACAAGTTCTGACATTCAAGTAAATGGCACGTAAATGTTAGTCCATACATGAAAGTATATAGCCAAACGCCAAAGAATTTCTAGAGAACTTTGTCCTAGAATATAAGCATCCTGTAATTATGGATGGAATAAGGTTTTTATTTTCTGAACCCGGAATTATAAGTATCACCTAGCTGACATTGTAACTTAACTTGGCTGTATGTATCAACGATTGCTAGTCATTGACCAAATGCAATGACCGTCAAACATTCCTTTTAATTCTATATGGATACATAGAACATCCATAAACTTTAAGAAAGCTTACCCATTAAGATTAAGGCAAGGAAGAGACTATGACCCATTAATGCAAAGGAGAAAACGCAGCCGCTCTTTATGATCCTGAAAAAGAAGTTATCTGTGAAAGCTCCACAACAATGTTTTTCATAAATAAATAATCTTTTGCTAGTAACAGGACATGTTTCTTGGCCTATGAATTCTAAACGGGCATTAAATAGGTGCATAATTTATTAATCAAATTTCTAGCAGTGATGTCAGCTTCACTTGATCTCAGCCTATGCTTGGCTCGTGTTTATAAACTGTTTGTAAATACTCAATTCACTATTTATCGACACATTTTGAGGGACCGACAAATACTATCCACTTATCCAACACTAATTTCTATCCTTCTGTAATTTAAACCATTTATAAACACATCCCAAACATGCTCTTATTTTGGTCAAGAGCTTAGCAAATCCAAGTCAGAGAAAATAAGGAAATCAACAAGCAACTACTTTGCGAATATTCACCTCTCTCATTTGATCACAATGGATCATATATTAAAAGCAGCTATGGGTTCCAGTGTCTCACCTGCAAATGTACAAGAATGTGGCCACACTGAAGTCCAATGATGCAGCTCACAGCAGTTGTTAGTGAACTATCAGAACAATGTAAACTAGAAGGTTCAGCAGATATAAATTTGTAGCAGAAAATCAGCAAATTCGAAGGTTAAAAGAACAGGCTTTAAATCACTACCTGAAGCATGTCAGTTGAATAAGTTCACAGGGAAACTGAGGGAGAACAAAAAGAAAGATATGCGTATTGCTTACGTTAAAATACCTTCAGGATCAAAAGGTGCATGACACCATGAAGGTGCTATCTTGGAACTTGGCCATGGCTTGATATATTGCATTCCTGCATGTTAATTGCTGTTTATGTGCTGATGAATTGAACGGTATGAGAAATTTACAATGATTCACGACACAGTAAAATACCTTCAGATTTCTGTACACGGGTTTGGCATAAAGATGATCAATTCCAAGAACATAACGATAAACGATCTATCATTCCAGCTGAATTACATGCAGGCCCGAGATCACCTCTTACAGAACACTTCACCTGTTATTCAACAAACAAAATGTTTTCAATCTTGACAACCTCAGACAACGATATAATGAGTAACTCCTAATGATAATTGTTTGTGAGCATATAATCTTACACGTCAGCATTTGTGTCACTGTATTTTCTGTTAGAGTAGGTTAATGAGATGATTGGGTTCATGACACTCATTCATTTGGACTATATCATTGAACAAGTGTGGGAATAGTACAAAGGCGTAATGTGAATCATCTAATTTATGCGTGCAACCAAAAAAACTCGATGCCTCTCGAAGTGAGAGGTTCTTTCATTATATAGAACCAAAATCACAACTAAATATGGTAGTTATCAATTACAATATTCATTAATAGTAACCTAATTAATATGGTATCTTTACTTATATAGCTTTCCTTATATTCCACCACCATCCCCCTCAAATAGATGCCAGTAAAAGCATCAATTTGCAATCATAAACCGGAAACCTGTGATAATGCTCATGCCCACGAAGAAGAGACCCAAATTACAATAACCATCTACGAAAAATAGTGACGACGAGAGACCCAATAACAAAGAGTACAAAAATAGCCAAAAACCACTCCAAGAGCTCATACCACAAGAAGAATTTTCAAAAGAAATTCACAAAGTGTGCTGACCACACACAATGTGCCCTATCATTCGAGAGAACTCAGTCGAACACATAATTCGTGTTTCAACAAAAGCTCTAACGGCCGATACACCGACCAAAAATTCAGCAATATATCGGTGGCCAAGATACTGCAGTTGGAAGAAATCTTACAAAACAGCCTACACCAAAACTCAAAGATGATCCTCCTTCGAGAATCAAAAACTCTAGCTCATCACCCGAACAACCAAAATTCAATGATCTGCACTCCTATGTCTCTCTCCTCAACCAAAAAACGAAAACCTTTAAATTGAAATTCCCAAGAAGAGTAATTTTTTCCATTAAAACGAACATTTGAATGTTCTCCTGACATGATAAAGATAGTAATTACAGCTAATAACCCAACTAAATAATAGTCCAATCAAATAATCACAGCCCAATTGAACCAATCAACCCAACAACTCAAATCAAATAATCAAGGGAAAATTATACAAAATCCTACTTTTCAAAATCAATATTACAAAATCAGGTTGAAAGTTTCATTATACANTGAATGTTCTCCTGACATGATAAAGATAGTAATTACAGCTAATAACCCAACTAAATAATAGTCCAATCAAATAATCACAGCCCAATTGAACCAATCAACCCAACAACTCAAATCAAATAATCAAGGGAAAATTATACAAAATCCTACTTTTCAAAATCAATATTCAAAAATCAGGTTGAAAGTTTCATTATACAAAAATCAGATAATCATTTAGTTATTTTAAATTAATACTTTATTATTAATAATAATTTTATAAATTAATTTATATACACACCCCCTACCCTATCTACCCATCCAAATCCTAAAATCAATTTAAAACCTAAATCTCTCTCTCTCTCTCTCTCGTCCCAATCTTCTCCTCTCCATTCTCCATGCTCCGGCGAGAAACCACTGCTTTAGATCCGCCTTTTCTCCGACGAGGGTTGGCGGCGCTGTGCGTGAAAATGGTAGTGGCGGCGGCTGCTCTCTATCGCAACCGTGACAAAAACTGTGCGCGGCACTCTCACGTCGTCACGCACAGTGATTTCATCAACCGTTGATACTGCTTGTGGTGGTGGTAGTGGTGGTTTAGGATGGTTTTGGTGTTGTTGGGGGGTTTTAGGTGATTTTTGTTGGTTGTATAGGTGGATGTGTTGGCAGCGGTTTTTGTTGGTGGATACGGTCGAAGATGGTGATGGTGGTGTGGTGGATCTGGTAGTATACAAGCGGTAGTGGTGAGTCTGGTGACGGGCTGGTGTGACTTGTTTGTGGTGTATGTGCGGTGGTGTTGTTGGTGCGGTGTGGTGATGGCGGTGGTGGGATAACATTGACCAATTATTTGGTTAATTTGTGACCAAGTATTGGTGGTTGATCGGGATTGGGGGTGGGGTGTTTGGTGTATGTGACCAACTATTTGATTTATTGTGACTAACCATTAAACCGTGACCTTAAAATTCGATAATTTGTGATTAACAAATCACAAATTTGAAAATATGTGACCGATAAATAAACTGTGACCTATAATTTTTTTGATATGTGACCAATGAAATAAATTGTGACGTATAAAAATTTTGATTTGTAACTCGAAATAATTTGTGACCAATTAATTTAATAATATGTGACCAATAAATAAGTTGTAGTGACCATTAATTAATTAACTAAATATCTGAGTTTTGCATTTTTAAAACTTAATACCCGATTTTTGCAATTGTGAAACTTAATACTTGATTTGTGAACTCTTCCCCTCCCTAAAATTGACTCCAATTTAGGTTTGGCCCTTTTGTAAGGAGAAATGCAGGCCTGGACAAGGACGAAATGGGCTCACACAACTCGGAGAAATGCTGAAGCCCAGTAAAGCATTCAAATTTAGAAGAAAATTTTATTATTGAAAGCAAGCAATTTTATTTGGTTATAAAGGCTACTTTAGATTGAAAAAATAAATTGAAGTTATTTTCGATTTCATGTAGTGAGAAAATTTATCGTTAGGAATCGACGAGTGCATTTATCGTTAAAGCGGGTGGGGTCAAATGGGAAAAAAATGCTATGCCTACAAAATTTGCAGGCAAAAGCATTTGTTACTGAAGATTGGATTGAGAAGTAGCAAGCGGGTGGACGACCATTGCCTTTTATTACTAAAATTAGGAACATATTCCAAAAGAATATCACTTTCTTTACCTTCAAAGCATTAATTACTTGTGATTTGTTCCTTCCTTTTATTGCAATTGTTTTACTTTTCTAGTGGGTGGAATAATAAAGGTGACGATTCTGAGAAACTTTGTCCCTTATAATGGAATTATTTCAGTTTTCCAAGACTGAAAAAAGTGAAAAGAATTTTCTTTGTTGAGTCAACTGCAGAAACAATGCAATAGCATCTTGTACGGGGTACAATCAATTCGTGCACTGCAAGGAAAGACCATGTTCATTGTACTATAAGCGACACTGCACATTGCATGCTCTGTGTTCAGCCTTCCGGACAAGCTTTAATCCAAATAGATAGTTCCAAAATTGAATTTTACTACACCTAAGTTTTATTGTAATTGACACTAAACTTCTACATGAGACATCAAGCTCATTTGAAATAGCTCCCTGCTTTATGTGTTGAGTAACTTTAGACTTTTCAAAAGTCCGTGACCAATAAAAGAAGCAGAATCAAGTCCATGTTAAAGTTTGAGATTTCATATTAAAATGGCAACCTTATTAAGAGGAGTAGCCCAATCTTTTATAAATTGATTTATATTTTTATCTTTATTCAACGTGGAATTCTATCCCTCAACATGCCCCCACAAGATGGTGACTCGTTTAAGCAGACTAATCTTGAAATCCGTATGTTCATTTTTTTTTTTAATTAGATCGAATTGTTCGTTGGAGCTTAATGAGCTTGGATACCATGTTAAGACTTGTGATTTCATCTTAAAATGTTAACCTTATTAAGAGGAGTAACCCAATCCTTTATAAATTAGTTTATGTTCTCATCTTTATTCGATATGAGATTTTATGTCTTAACAGTCCATTCACCCAGGACCAAAACATTTGGCAATTATGCGATGGGCTTAACCACATATTCAAGCCATGTGGGACGTCGTAGCAAACTCGACTTGGACTAGTTTGATTAATATACATTTTAATTATGAATAGACACTGAGAAATGGTGCATGCACACCATCCAAAAGAAAATCAAGGGACACGGAGATTTTCAGGATGACAAGTGGGATCAAAAAAGGCTGGCTAGAACCAAGTGATGAAGGTTCTTCGTTTACACTGCAACAAGATGTAAATTTACAGTAGTAAAATAATGCAAATTAGTCACTATCCTGTAACTTTCAAATGCTTTCAGTGCTATAGTTTACTTTGTTCAGACAGTTGTCTGAAAATTAGCAGCGGATGAATAATCAAATCAGTCTACAAGATCGAAAAATCCAAACAAGGTAAAAAGCTATAATGCCAAGAAATGAAAAAAAAAGATTCTCCTATAAACAAGGTAAAAAGTTGCAAAACCAAGCCTAATGCCAATAGTAAAAAAGAAAGAATAGACAGACAGGTGGTGATGGAATTACATCAATGGAAAATGAATCCTATTTCATGATAAAATAATTATAATTTCATCATTTTCCAAAAATATAATTAAGAGAGAGAGAGAGAGAGAGAGAGAGAGAATCAAATTAATGCCTGTATGCTAGCTTTCTTTACCATTTTACATACTGGACAGGAATCAAGAAAAACTTCACAATCTTTGCAAGAACAAAGATGCCTGCAGGGTAGTAAGATTACGCAAGAATTCCGAATATCACAGCTTCTGCAAATCATGGATCTCGTTCTTTGTTCTTCTTCACCATTTTTGTGATCGATCACATTACAGTACGATTCTGCATCTTCAACTTCATTGGCTGATAAACAGGCACTTTCTTTGAGCTGTTGTATTGTATTGTTCAACGATAGGATCGCCGCTTCGTTTTCTTTTGCTATTCTATGCCATGTCTGATTCTCAATCTCCATTTTTCTAAGAAAATCTTCAAGCTCCATTTTTCTGTTTACAGCCTTGGATACTTCTTCATTCTTTTGTTTGAATAAAAGCTGAATCTTTGGTTCGTATTTCTTGATAAAAAACGCAATTTGTTGCTTTCTCTGTTCTTCCAAAGCCATTCTCAACCTGTCATTCTATATCAACAAAAATCAAGACATGAAAATCCCAAATGACAAAAAGAAAATGATCAAATACAACTGATTTTGTTACTTTCTAACCTGTAACCAGATGAACCGATCAATCTCAGCCCTCTGTTTCTCTATCTGGGGACCAAGGCTCTGAGAAAAATCCATTGTCTGATGATGGTTGATGTTTCTTTGAACCAAATTCTGTAACTGATCAAACTGTTGTTGAGACTCAAAATATAACTGATTCAATCCACGAGAATTGTCCATCACCAAATCCTGAGGCCCTCCCAAAGGAAATACGAGATTTTCCAAATAGCGCTGTGCTTGAATAGCCATTGAATACAGATTTATATTTGTAAAATTGTAACCACCAGCAGAAACACGAAAATGTACCCAAAAAAAAGGAAAAAGTAACGCTATTCCTGCGGTCCTTCTTCTAAACTTTATCCTAACACAAAAACTCAACACAAACAAAGTGGGGGTTCGGTTGAAAACAAGAACTTGATTACTTCTTGAATTGTGGAGATTTGTAAATTGGTTTTTGGTTTTGAGTAAAAATAGAGATCTTTATTTATATTGGAATCGATAGAATTAAAAGTAGACTGAAAACTGGAAAGGAAAATAAAGAGGTGGGGGCCTAACCTAGGATTCTTGATTTTCTCTCTCTATTCTTGTGATTCATTAAAGAGAGATGTATGGGGAGAGGTAAGCAAAAGGATGTACACATGCAGATTTTGTGACTGAACTATTGGGTCAGACATTTCAGAAACGTTGTTAAAGGAGAACATTGAATTCCAAGTGGGAGTGTGATTGTGGGGTTTGAGGTCATATGTTAATGCTGATGAAGGGGACTCCAACCGCTCATAATGATAAATTTCTCATCTTTAAAATTTTAAACATTCTTCGACCTATGTTTTAAGAGCAAGTTGATCCCAACATTTTATATCATTGTGCAATCTGTCCCCGACTATGAAAGTTACTTGTTAAAACTTCGGCAAGAAGGATGTTTTCATAAGGAGACGTGAAAGGAAATTTTGAATGACACAAATCTTTGCGAATAAATTATGAGTTATGACTCAAACAATTAGTTATCCGAAGCAGCAAGCTAGTTTGGTGAAAGATGACTAGATCCCTCCTACTTCATTCCTGTAATACTACTTTTTGATAGTTTTTCGGTTTCTTTAAGAGCGAAAATACCAATTGATGCATTCTTATGTCTTCACCAATCGTGTCATAAACTAAACTTACTATCTTTCCCAATCTCATCTAGAGTCGAGCCTAGTTATTAGTCCTCTTCAAGGAGCTCCACCCTCAAGTAAGCTTGACTATGTCCAGGGTAGTGTTCCTTCAATGTCCACCTCTTATCCATCTGTTTCTAATCTTATGTGTGGACATTGTCACTTTGAGAGAGAAAGAGAGAGTTTCTGAGTCCACAAAAGGAAGCGCCACAAGCCCAATAATGTAAAGTTAAAGATCAACTTGCTACAAGAAGAATAAATTGGGGAGTAATAGCACAATTTTTGCACCCCCTTTCAACGTTAGTGGCACGTAATTACCATGTATCCTTAAGAGTGATTTGACCTTTCAATTTCCATAAGTATGAATTTGGTCACAATCAACCATTACTTGCCAAAATTTGTACATATGGTGTAAGTATGGTATTGTCATATGAGGATATTAACAAACCGTACACCAAAAACAAAATATATATAAACCGTTGATTTTGCTACCAACTCTACCAAGAGGAAATTTTGGGCATATATAAAATACAAATGATTGGTGGATACATAATAATCAAAGCTTTATCAGATAAGTTTGAATAATCCACTCTAGAGTGGTTGTCGTACGCTATAATTCTTTGACAAAATTAATGGATCGCCAAACTCTGAATATATAGAGGGGACTACTTTTACCCCATTTTTTTTTTCTTTTTTCTTCTTTTGGTTTCTAAATTAATTGTGCTTTCAAAATTTGTACGTTATGGTTTTATTTGAAATTATTTTTTCCTTTTTCTTCTTTATATACGTTAATTGAAAATGCAAATGCATTTGTTTTCCTATTTTATTAAATTGAAATGCACCGTCCACTTATATTCTTGTACGCTACTTTTTCGTCACTTCCTTTTCATGCAGTGCATCGTACAATTAATTTGACCTATATATGTAATGCAAGACTTTAGTGTATGTTATTTTAGGGTCGTTGTGTATTGCTAGACAAACACTAATTTTAGAGGTAAAATGATGCAAATAACGAACGACACCATGTTTAGAAAAGAAAAGAGAATTGGCAATTGTTTGGAATTAAACTTTAAAGAAAAGTCCGTAAAAATGAACTTGGTACCAAGCTCCTTACAAACTCGATATGAGTGTAAATAGATTTTTTCCCGTAATATAAAAAAATAAAAAAATTGTGTCCACAGGACGTGCTTAATTCACGGCAAAATAAACAGTTATTGCACTTGTAAACTGCTGCTTCAATTCAGATGTTGCCATCATGTATGTTCCTTCCGCTCATCCCTCAAAGTCTTCTCCACATGAACTAGCCAGCAATTCACACCGTGTGAATATATCTCACGAGTCATGACCTAACATATATAACGTGGACAATCACAAATGGACTTCCATCAAATCCATAAAAATAGTGTCTAACATTAAAACTGGTCGGTCCATAAACGTCTACGGAAATACAATTTTTCTATTACATAATGAAAGAGCTGGGTTTTGAGTCTTCAATATTAATTCTGTATTTTAGGAGTTCTAAACCTATTTAAATATGTGAATCGGAATTTTTACGTGTTATTTGCATGTTAAAATTTAATGCAACTTAAAGTTAATCGTTAAGTAAATAATTTGACGATTTTACTTCAACTTTAAGTCACGTGAAAGATGCTTTTGACTATAACGTCCTCAATATTTATAGAAGAATTTAGATTCCCAAATTTATAGAGATTATTTTCCAAAGTCTTCTCGAAGGTCCATTTTCTGCAGTGAAGAAATGCATATACTATGGGGGGTCCCATGTGCTGCCACCTACCAAGGTCCCAATAGTCTTTCACTCTTTGGCTGGTTTTCCTGCAATCCATGTGAATTCTTTCATCAAATCTATAGACATTCGACATGTGTATGCATAAATCTCCATAATTGACTAATAAACAGAAAACTATACATTATTATCACTATCTTTGAAATATATATATAAAAGCCAAATCTGACAATTTCCATGGCCAGTGCTGCTGCAACTTTACAAATCGACAACCAATTATGCATTGTCTTTTTTCACTGACTTGAATTGGATTCCATGTTTCCATTACGTATTCTACTAAAATACAAATACCAACTTATTTTGATTGAGTTCTTGCGGAATTCCCAAAATTTTCAACATGGAAAATATAAAAGTAAATTAGGCCCTTGCTTGGTATTCATTAAAATCAAGATTTTAATCTAAATCAAAGTTAACAATTAGTTTTAAACCCACATTTCGTAGACCACACAACTTTTCAACTATACATTTTATCAATTTTTATTAAAATTTACTACAAATATGATTACACTATCTTTTATGTGTTCATATAATGTGTCAGATATTCTTTGGCTCGTCCTAATTGTCATCATCGTCTTCTTTAGAGTATCACAGTGTAGGTTCATATTCAACCATGAGAAATATCACATCCCTCATTAGTATATTCTTTGTGAACATACACTGGAGCATCCTCGCACATCAATCATCATAAATTCCTCCAAGTAAGAATATAGCTAATACATTTGTCGCAAGGGTAGAAGTGTGCTTCTTAACTGATTTGGAAGACCGGTCATCCTCTAGTTTCTCAAGCTCAGTGTTACTCATTTCTTATCTCTAATTGCAAATCTCTTCAATGTAACTAGGTTAATTAAAATGTGTATTCACTAGCTTGTTGCATATTTATTTCATCCTCACTTTACATCTCGTCTTTCTTTCTTATCTCTAATTGCAACTTTCTTCACCGTATTTTGTTGTGTATCTACTTATTCTTTACTTCTCGTCTTACTTTCCTCATTAGAATCTTTTTCCATGTTCAAAAAATTAAGAATGATACAATTATCAAACAATACAAAAATTTTAACATCATTATTAATGTGAGCATTGAAAAACGCAAGTTCGACCCTAACACCACCTAGAGGGGGGTGAATAGATGTAATATGCGGAATTAAAATCTTATTAACTAATCAGCAACAAGTCACCAATTAATTATCTCTAAATGGTTAATTATGCAGTCAATTTTATTCTAAGTTTAAATACCACAGATCATACATTCATAATATAAAGCAGTAAACGCACAACAGTATGATCACGGAGAAACCCAACTGGGAAAAACTCCGAGCACTTTGATGACATGTACTATCTGATCTCC
>CAIGRT010039107.1:0-19679 GCA_903798405.1 Fraxinus platypoda | reverse complement strand
TAATTGGGCTAATTATTTAAATTGATCCAATCCATTATTATTATTATTATTTTCTGTCTACATATGGCTTTGTTGAACTTTGGATTTATAATTTGCTTGAACTAAAATGTGCTCTCATTAAGTTCCTTGGAAGATTTCACTTTTTAAACTATAAAAGTATAAAAGTTATTTTCCTTTAGACAAACAACAAATTAAGTTTTGTTCTCAATAAATTTAAAGATAGCTACATGAAATTTTTTTACATGTTTCTTTGGTGATTTCTAGATCTCAAACTGTTGCAATAGGCTGTGTTATCTATTTTTCTCTATTAAGTTATTACAATCTTTCAAGTTTGCTAAGTCATAGTCTTGTGTTCAAAGATGAAGGAATAAGGACTTGGCATACTAGGGAGATGATAGTGATTTTTTATGGCTATATTTGTGGTGTTTAATGATAGTTATATGTATTATGATTCTGTTGAGCTTTCAAGATGTGGCCAATCTGGAACTTCTGACGCTATTTGCATCCAAAGATTATGTGTGTATTTACGTTCTAAGAATTTATTTATTAATTGGTTTTGTTAAGTTTGTAAAGTTTCCGTCCAACAAACAATCCTGTGAATTGGAGTCGTGATAAGTTATTTGTTTACATTGTGTTTATTTCATGATCTTTTATTTCTTATTGTCAATTTCAATTACATTGATAACAATTTTATTAAATTGAATTGAATGTTTTGTTACAAATTATTGTTCATTTTTCTCGCATCGACTTAGACTTCAAATAAAGACTTGTGTTATATTGATGGTTAAAATATAAGTGTTTCAGTAATCTTTCAATGAGAAAAGTGAGTAAAAAAATATAAATTTGAACGTTGTTATAAAATCTTGCAGTCGAAATCTCTTCTTTTATCAATCACGTATTTTTTTTTATCTCAATGAACAAGTACCAATTTTAGTCTCCAAAATTTATGCTTCGTACCTTTTATGCGGCTAGATCATACTACTTAACATCCTCTATATTAATATGTATGTATTTAAATCATATCCCTCTTTATTTAACCGATGATGTCATTCTCGATTATTTATGTTTTTAAATATAAATAAAACTTCATTTTTTAGATTATATCTAACATGGATTTGCTTGTTCGAATGTTTAATTTTAGGTCCTCCATATCAGTAAATCTATGTGAATTTGATTACTTGAGACTACATAACTTGAAATTTTGGTTATAAGTTTTTGGACAATAATTCTTGTAGAGGTTAATTGACTTTCTATTGCAGCTAAAAGTTTAATGCATATGCTTATCCGTTGTCTCCATAGTATAAATATTATGTCGAATAGAAGTGATCCACCACATCGTTTCTTTCGAGTTATCACACCTTCATTAAGCCATAATGTTCGTTTGGTGAGTTTTAAAATGATCTCTTTGTTAACATTTATTCATAATTAATAAAACTATATATAAAGTAAATAATATTTGTTTATGACTTATATTTTTTTTATATAGTCGCTTCCTAGATCTTTTGTACGTTGCTAGGACTTGACCTTAGTGATACAGTACGTTTAATTGGCTACGATGGAATTATTTGTAACATACAATTGAAAAGAGTTGATGATAACATATATCTTTCTGCTGAATGGCCACAATTCTTTGACCACCATAACTTACAAGGTGGTTATATTATCGTCTTTGAATACAACGAAAATTCTACTTTCGATATTTCCATATTTGACCATTCAGCCGCAGAAGTGACGTATGAGTCCGATACGTTTGAAGTAGAGACTTCACATACTGGTAATTTTGTCTTCCGAGTAATGTTAGAGGTTGATCGTCATGATCATTAGAAAATTG
The DNA here is from genome assembly GCA_903798405.1 of Fraxinus platypoda. Lineage (NCBI taxonomy): Eukaryota > Viridiplantae > Streptophyta > Magnoliopsida > Lamiales > Oleaceae > Fraxinus > Fraxinus platypoda. The sequence continues at coordinate 17,848 of CAIGRT010039107.1, read as the reverse complement.
TGAGCTCATCATTAACTTAAATCTTTTCTAGAATGTATCTTTTTTGACTTACTTGTATGAACCATTTTTCATGTTCTCACCTAATTCTAAATTCCGCTATTTATAGGCTTGTGAATTTGCTTTGTAGTATGTACTTGGGGCATTCGCTCGATTGTATCTACCAAAATTTGTCCAGAATGTTCAAATCCATGATTGTTCACATCATGATTGGCCCCGTACGTACAAATATAAGAACAAATGGTTATGTACAATGTTTCACCATAGGTTGGGCAGATTATGTTAGAGATAAACAACTTCAAATAGGTGACACATGTGTATTTGAACTGGTGAACGATGAGATCCCTGTGTTCATGGTGTACAAAGTGTGACGCGCCCATGGAAGTTTGACTCTTACATGATTGTATATTTTCATCTGTACATTTCATGTTTACTTATTATTGAACGTTTGTTTTGTTCTCTTATGTATAAACACTCCATAACTAAATCCATTAGGATTTGAATTTCTAATTTGCTTGTGTTATTTTTACTTCAAATTTACGCTCAATTTGTACATTTTATTTATTTTGAGCAAAGTTGTTACGGAAATTTAGTTTTAATACTTCTAATTAACATATATAACGAAATCCTACATTTAGACTTGTTCAATGCTATATCTTCATCATACGGAGACTAGCATCCCTCTGGCTAAATCTATTCCCAGTAAGTAAACAGTTTAAATACTTATACTTTTATAGAAAAAAAATTCTTCATTATAGATTTCTACTCTTAATGTCTTCACAACAATCTAAACAGGGTCTATGAAGAATACTTTGCTCTAACTAAAATCTTTTATACTTCTTTTGGTGCTCCTACTTTTGGTTTTCAAAACTATACCTTCGTGCAACTAAAGAGGTTTTTTCTCACTTAATATTCGCTATATCATGTAATTGTTCTTCTCTATATTTCTATTGAGGCGCGCTTTCACTCTTACACTTCTATATACTTAATCGAGCTATATATTTTTCTGCAGGTACGTCTAAAAAGTCAAATATTAAGAATAATACCTAAGCATTTTCCAAAGCATTTATTACTAAATTTAGAAAGAGGTCTCCCCAAAGCTTACCATAGTTTAAAAGAGCAATCAAGTATAATCACAAAAAACTTCTCTTTTGTTTGTAGCTACAAAATGAACATTATAGTGCTCAAACCAATGACGACTGTTCAATCGACATATTTAATTTTTCTTTTAAACTATGCCATACTTTCAGAAGACTTTTTTCTAAACTTAGTGATGATTACTTTGGAAGATGCTCAAACTCTATACTCTGACATGATTTTAGAGTGAGAGGTGTTATCTTAACTAACATTTATTACATTACATTATTTTTTCTCAATTCATAATCCTAAATTTCAAATTTATTTATAGAAATTTTATATCACTCTTTTACATAGAAAACTCATTTTGTTTATCTCTTCTAGGAAAAGCCAATGATATAAGAACAAAAGATGGATAAAAGGTTTGGAGATATGTTTAAGTGAGACCCAATAAACAGATTTTCTTCATTTTCCATTTTTGAAATATAGTCATGTTGGTCCATCAAATCCTATGGACGAGAATGAAGGAAAAATTAGGTACAAATGTGCTTTGCTATTTATTTGAAAGTTTCGTTTCTGATAAATTTTATGCCTTAGGTCAGTTCTAAGTGGCATTCAATTTTCTGCTTGATGCAAAAATACGTGGATTTGAATTATTAGGATCTTAATCTTTAGAAAATATTCGCATTTGCAATTGATCATTTGAAAAGTTTTATTTATATTGAAGTCAACAAATAGTATGGTATTAATGAACTTTGTATTTTGCTCTCTTGCATATTATTATTATAGTAGTGCTACATGTACAAAATATTTTACCTAATATTTTACATAATCTACAAGTGGCGGCCCCCTATTGGATTGGCTCCTGGGCCCACATGCACCAATCCAATAGGAGGCCGCCACTTGTAGATTATGTAAACAATTAGGTAAAATATTTTGTACATATAGATTTTTCCTTATTATTATTATTATTAATTTAATTGTTTATATTGCATTTTTTGATCTTTTGATTGTTCTTTATGCTAATAAAAAATATGTTTACCTTTCGATCTTTGAAAACAAACATGTAAAGTACTTGCAATATGTATCAAAGCGAAGTCATCCATGTTCCCTTCAACAAAATTTATAATTTGCTCTCAAGTAGAAGCAAGTCCAACGCACTCTTTAAGAGCTTCCGTGTGAATAATGTCAATTTTGCATAGGTATGATCTTGCTTCGGGCTAAAATAATAAGAATAATATATGTAGTTTTATGTGTACTTCCACTTGGTTATTCAATTGCTTTGTTTTTTGTCTTCTATCAAAAAATGTATTATCTTAATATATTTTTTCTTGTTACATTGTTCCAACTACTCATATACTTGTAGAATGCAACTGCGAGTGATACAAGAGAGAAATTTTTTGTGAATATGATTCTTCACATAAGCAATTGCAAATACGAATCATTTCTTTTATGTGATGAGGATGTGTTGTCAACATGTATACATGTCATTTGTCATATATACTTTTCTATAGTAATTAACATTATTTGTATCCAAATGAACATGTTTGTGAAATATATCACGAGTTTATTATTATATTTGAGGCAAACATAAACATTAATTTTAACTGCATATATTGTTACTTGGATTTTCTAAAATTAGACCTCATGATGTAGAAAAAAATATAAATTATATTATCCAATTCTATGAATCAATCATTTATTGTACAATTTGTACACATATCAATAGAACTATACTATCACATTTTACTTAATAAGTCGTCACTTAAAAGCATTGAAATATATCCCGACATCTTAGTTGAAAACCTCTTGCGTAAATTGTGACATAATGGCTACATTTCATATGAACTTCCCTAAGGTATCAGAAGCCTTTTCATATCAATTTTCTGCTTTTTTCTTCTATTGCAAAAAAAACATAGGATTGAGAATGCTTTAAAAGAATTTTTTTTCAGTGTCTAATTTTTTCATAAAATTCTACAGAAAAAATTTGCTCAAGTTACTTTTGAATATGAAAGATACATTGCCCAAATTTTGGGGAATGGGATTAGTTACTGTCCCGTAATCCTTTGTAATATATTTGTTCTTATGGTAAAATTCTTTCTTTTTATGATTTCTACTATCAATTCCTACCACTTTAAAGTAATTTTATTGCTTTATTGACAGAAAATCTCTGTGACGACTCAATTTGGCTTTGCAGAGCTTATCGAGTTTGATCATGTTCATACAGCTGACTTACAAGTTCCTGCTGGTAAAACTTTCTTCATGATCATAGCTCACCTATACATTTTTTTACACAGTTTCCACATGATAGATAATATAATTCAATACTGAGGAAGGTGGTAGTGGTGCACATTATATAATATTCCTCTTTTTTTTAATTCCCTATCTTATAGAAAACTTATTGTTGAATTATATCAGATTGTACTAGAGATAAAGCTTGCTACGAAACCTCGAGAGACAATAGCCACAATTAAGACACTTTCATGTGTTCAAGGATTGTGTGTATCATTCTTACATGTACGTTGCAACAAAGAAGCATATAGTGCTGAAGTATTTTATGTTGTACCATATTATTTTCTATTTAATTTAAACGTATTGGTGTTTCAATGGCATCTGGATATGTAACTTATTATCATTTTTTAAAAAGAAATTGGATGCTAGGAAATAGATTGTTTGAATAACAATAACTTTTTCTATTTAGTCAACGTGAATTTTATAGTCTTTCCTTCAAATTGAGTTTCTTGTGCTTTTCGTTAATGTACTTATTATTATTATTATTATTATTATTATTATTATTATTATTCTCTTGATCTTAATTAAATCATGAATACAAAGTCCATTATGACCATAAACTCTCTTTATCATTTATCACTTAATGTATATTTATAATCATTCATACTAAGTCTACATCATTATATGTTTAAATTTTCTAAAATATATTATCGTTTTGATGAATTAAATTACAAAAATATAACGCACGATACACGACTAGTTTGAAAAAATAAACCCTATATGACATTTTTTTTAAAGCGTAAAAAAAATCTAGTGGTCTAATTATTATTATTATTATTATTTTATCAAAATTGAGTCACTAGATTCATGTATTTTCCATTTTAATTCTCCCATTTCATTAAGTTGAGAGGAGCAAAGATATCAATATATATAAGAGCAGCAATAGGTCAGGCCCAAGCTCAGCCCTATGGACGAGTCGAGCTTGACTCATGTTTAAATCTTATCATTGGCTTAATCCTTCGGCTCTTGGGTCTCACAAGCCGAGTCGCTCAAGAGCCCAAAATGAGCCGTGCCTCCCACAATTCCAAGAGAGTCGAGTCGCCACAAGTTGATTCTTTTTTTATTTTTTAAATAATAATAATAATAAGATAAAAAGTGTGAATTTTTTTAAGAAATTAATAAAATGAGGAAAAAAGCGAGTCGGCTCATGGACCTCACAAGCCGAGCTATTCAAGAAAAAATGTGAGCTCGATTTGGTCCATGGCTCGTCTCCAAGTGAACTCTAATCACCTGTACCCCCACTTGATTAATTGCATTATACCAATTCTTATTAGCCAATAACTCTTACAAATTTATTGAAACTTGAAAGTTGTAAAGATTAGGGTCCACTAGAATTTTATTTTCTTACTCTGATTAGAAGAATAATCATAATAATCTAGAAACTTGACAGCTACAATTAGTCCACGGAAAATATATTATCGCTCTCGGGTAATTTAATTTGTCACACAACTTACTAACTAATTTACTTAGAACTTAAATTTAATTGCCGGTCCGGTATGTTTGGCATTGCACTTTGTTGTACTTAAGGTAGAGTTAACAACAAAGTCAAATTTGGTAGTTAGACAGGATTGGATTAGATTAGATAGAAATAAGAGAGGAATATGTAACATAACATGTCAGTCATATATTACACGCAGAATATGTAGTTAGTGTATTAAGCTCACGTTCTATACATATTCTTTAAAATTTATTTTTAATCATACGTTCTCTAATTTTACACATAAACTCATAATTTTTCCAAACTTTTTAATCACACATTAAAAAATATATATATTTCCCAAAATCTATTCTCAAAAAGTCTAATCAAACGGGCATTTCTCGACATCTTTTCCCATTTCTTCTTCTTCTTCTTCCAATGTTTCATTCCGTTGCTCAATTTGTCTTCGACATCTTTACGTCTTCACTTCCTCTTCCAGGTCATCTTTTGATTATTTGCATTTTGGTCTCTGAACATTGATTTTCTTTCGTTTTAGTCCCTCCTTTTCCTTTTTTCTCCTAATTTCTGCCACATTCATCCATGTTGTCGTGCAAAATACAAATTACAAAAATTAAGCTATATTTCAACATATTTATCAATAATTGTCCATGTTTGTGGTCCAAAATAAGTGTGTAAAATGCACTAATCACATGCCTTAATCTACTAAATCACAAGAGTAGGATAAGAGGATCGTGCTTTAATATCACCCTAAAATTTATTCAACGTACGGTTCAATTGGTCTTGGTATTCCCCCTATCGGATTAAGTGGCCTGCCAAGGTCCCCCATCTCCTTAGCCTTTGTTGGGTAAGCTGCTCGAGCCAATTGGTTAGACGATGACTACTTAGATTTTTTGATTATTTTTTGATTAACTTGGAACTCAATAGTCTCATTTCTAATTTCTTTCTTCCTGTGAATACTTGATTCAGACCTAATTTCGAACATTTTCAATCCAAAATTTAATACAACTGACTCACAAGTTCAGTTAATAATAATAATCTAGAAACTTGACAGCTACAATTAGTCAACAGAAAATATGTTATCGCTCTCGGGTAATTATCAATTGGGTAGGCGTCGCGTGGCTTCAATTTAATTTGTCACACAACTTACTAATTTACTTAATTACATTTACAACTTAAATTTAATTGCCGGTCCGGTGTGTTTGGCATTGCACTTTGTCATACTTAAGGTAGAGTTAACAACAAAGTCGAATTTGGTAGTCAGATGGGATTAGATTAGATAGAAATAAGAGAGGAATATGTAACATAACATGTCAGTCATATATAACAAGCAGAATATGTAGTTAGTGTATTAAGCTCATGTTCTATACATATTTTTAAAAAATTATTTTTAATCATACATTCTCTAATTTTGAACATAAACTCAAAATTTTTCCAAACTTTTTAATTACACATTAAAAAAAAAATCTCAAAATCTATTCGCAAAAAGTCTAATCAAGCAGGCATTTATCGACCTCTTTTTCTACGTCTTCTTCTTCCAATGTTTCATTCCGTTGCTCAATTTGTCTTCGACATCTTTACGTCTTCAATTCATCTTTTGGGCCATCTTTTAATTATTTGCATCTTGATCCATGAACTTTAGTTTTCTTTCATTTTAGTCCCCCCTTTTCTTGTTTCTCCTAATTTCTGCCTCATTCATCCATGTTATCCTGCAAAATACAAATTACAAGAATGAAGCTATATTCCAACATATTTATCAATAATTGTCCATATTTGTGGCTCAAAATAAGTGTGTAAAACGCACTCATCACTGGCCTTAATCTACTAAATCACAAGAGTAGGATAAGAGGATCGTGCTGTAATATCACCCTATAATTTATTCATCGTACGGTTCAATTGGTCTTGGTATTCCCCCTATCGGATTAAGTGGCCTGCCAAGGTCCATTATCTCCTTAGCCTTTGTTGGGTAAGCTGCTCGAGCCAATTGGTCAAACGATGACTACTTAGATTTTTTGATTAACTTGGAACTCAAACGTCGCATTTCTAATTTCTTTCTTTCTATGAATACTTGATTCAGACCTAATTCCGAACATTTTCAATCCAAAATTTAATACGGTTAATACTAGCTTGTCCGCATTAAAAATTTAGGTTGAAAATGAGGAAGCCACTATTTTCATCCACCATTCTTATATATTTATCAATTTTTAAATTTTTTTAATATAAATTTTTAACCTTGTGCAAGTTTACTTAAATAGAAAAAAGTAAAATCAAATAGAATTTATTGGTACTCTAAACTCATCCACAAATATTTGTCATCATGTAATAATCACAACAATTAAGCAAAGAGAATGCAGGCTTGGCCGTTGAAACTTACATTTCATACCTTTTCAAGTTCCCAACTTTTAATTGGGCGTCCCTTCCATTAAGCAAAACCTAGCTATAAGCAAAATTTTGCAATAGAATCTGCCAAAATTTGTAGAATTTGCGCACTCCACAGAAAAAAGGAGATTGAAATAACAACGATCGTGCAACTTTTTAGTATTTAGTCATTGATTGCTACATGACACGAATCTTAATATCATTTTACCGTGATTGACCATTATCATTTCAAAATTCTTTATTCTACGTATTCGTTTCAACCACACATTCACATAGTTAAATATTCTACACGTAAACTCGAAATTTTTTTCTACCTTTTAACCACACATTCTCCAAAAATTCATTATTCAAAACTTTTGTTGGCGGTGCAACAGTGGCAACGATGGTGAAAGAATGAAAGAAAACAAATTTGGGAGTGTGCGAATCTTACAAGGGAAAAAAAGGAAAGAATTGTCCATTGGGGTGGATAATTGAACCAACTTGTGACTGTACGGTACCACACACACACACACACACACCTGTTTTGCATTGGATAAGTGAACGTTTGGCTCTTGTATTATGATTTTGAAGTCATTTATAAATATGATATAATGTTCTCAAAATTGAGTTAGATTACAAGCTATCTGATTATATTTGTGTTTGTGTGTTCTTTTCTTTTCTTTTTGATTTTATTTTTATTTATGTTTGCTCGAGGACTAGCAAACCGTTAAATTTGGGGGTATTTGACAAATGTACTTTTAATCACGAGTTTTATAGAAATCTAACTTAATTTTTTGCCAAAGTTTATGATTATAGTACATTTTTTTAATGTTTTTGCTAATGTTGTTTTAAAGGTATGGTAAGGTGGTGTAAAATAGGTGTTGAAGTGTACAAATAAACCAAAGTAAAAAAAAAAAGCAGCAAAGTGGCGCCTAGGCGTCACACTCGGAGCGCCCAAGCGTTGTGCTGACCAAGAAGGCAGAAAAAAATACATAGTTGCAACGCCTCTTGGAAGTTCATCGTGGCACCTTGGCGCTGCCTCCTAGCACGTAGGTGCTGCGATGCAAATTTTAGGATTATATTGTGTTGGGCTGCTCTAAATTTGGGGAGAACGTGTAGGGGGTATAATAGAAGAAAGGAAGAAATTTTAGGGGTTCCACACATTAAGAAAACAAAGATACAACTAAAAATTGAAGAGCACAATTCAAAGGAGGAAAACATCAATGAATTCAAGTTTTAAAGCATTGATTAGAAGAAGATCTTGGTGCACACTTTTTTTTTTTTTTCTACATCTATATTCAAAATCTGGTGATGTATTCAATAACAAATTTTAGTTTTTATTCTTCATTTATTATGAGTAGCTAATTTCTTGACATACAGTTCTACATAGAATAGTCATGGAAGAGTTAACTTATGCGTTACAAATATTGAATTGTAATGTACGACTGTCGATAAAAATTCATGCTCTAAGAATCAAATTTTGTGCAAAAATGATTTTATCGGTTCAATCTATTTAAGGTTCGAATGAATAACAGTTCAATTATACAGATCTAATTCTGCTATCAATAATCTCTTTATACAAATTGTTAATAAGCATAGCGTTTGAAAGAGTATCTCGTCCCTTTTAATGCTTTTTGGCGTTCTTGATGATGTTATTCAAGAGCATTTCTGTTGATAGATCTTTATCGAATTAGGTACTTTACAGATTATCCTGTCAAACACGTCGATTTTATTTTATTTTTTCTTTAATTACTTTACAGACATATTTTGTTAAAGTCTTCGATTTCTTTAAAAATCAACGAATATTTAATCCTCACATCTTCAATATTCAACGATAAATATTAATTATTTATATATTATCGAGTCGATGAATATTTTAAAGTATTATTCATTATTTTGTATATTCCACTGCATCAATACTAATTTACAAGAAATATAATAAGAAAAACGTGCTTCCAAGATGACCATTTGTATGGAGGAGTCGTTCAAAAAAGTGCCTTAATTATTGATGGCTGCTGAAGGGCATGGATTCCACTCTCACATGAGTGTCGGTCAAGTAGGATGACAAATTCTTTCCAGTAAAGGAGCCTAATTTGAAAAAGTATCACTTGTCTCAAAATTGGTAACAACCCCTCCAATGAACACATTTTCTCACATTCCACCGAGGAGTTGTTTGACAGTTTTCTATAAAAAAAAATTAGCAAATTTTGATAAAATTGAATGAAATATATGGTTAAAAAATTAAATAAAAATTGTGGATCCCATAAAACATATGCAATTATAATTGAAGTTTGATAAGTTGATAACAAGCACTAAGAAACTTTGTCAAATTTTTATATGGTCCGAGTATCTTTGATTCAGATTTTGAAATCTAGGTGTCCTCAATTGAAATTTTAATGAATTTCAATGAAATTGTTAAAAATCTAGGGGCCCTGTTTGGTTTGTGTTTAGATTTTCAATTTTGAGTTTTGTATTCATTTTCTATTTTCTATTTTGAATGTCTGTTTTAAGATTTTTAAAAGCGTTTTAGTTTGTTATTTTGAAAAATGATTTTTCAGAATAAAAAAATTAAAAAATACTTTTTGATTTGAAATGGTAAAAAAATATTTTATGACATTTTATTTCATTAAATTTGATTATTCAGTAAATATATGAAATTTTTATGTTAATATATCATCAAGTATTATATACATTTTAAAGTTGGTGACTCTTATAATATTTTTTTTGGGTATAAAATTAAAATAAAAAATAATTTATCAATTTTAAAATATAGGAAATAAATATAAAAACTAATGACGTGGATTTAAAATATTTTTGTCCTTGTTCATTTAAAAATATATTTTTAAAAAATTTTTATGTTAAAAATCATTAAGAGCTAGAATTTTTTTTATTTTTCTAGAATTTTTTTTATAAGAACACCCCCTTAGTATTTACTAGGCGTGATCTAGTTCCGCAGTGAACCAAACCTAATAGAGTTATCAATAGAAATTTCAGAAATGAAACCATTAGCTCCATATCTAACTATAGAACCGAATCGAACATGTTCCAATTCAGTCTGGTACAATTCTTTACATTGAAAATGTCAAAACAAAATTTTCACTAGTAAAAAATTCAAAAGATGCTGTCAACCCGATACTTTAACAAAATATAGAAGCACCACACATACTGTACAAAAATTAAAAGAAAACTAGTATTCAAATTTAAAAATAATATAAGTTACTGTCATTAAGCAATCACCAACCTTTGTATAGAATTCCAACTATTAAACAAACATGCCATTAAACAAGAATTTTCATTAAGTGCCTTGAAGATGTAAATTTTCACTTAAATCTACTTTCAAATTGCAAATTTCCCAGTGAACAATATAACATGGGTCTAAATTAGAAACAATAAATTTGCAAAAAAAAAGAAAAAAAATCAATGGTTTGTACTTTGCATATTGGGAATGAAATTGTGCCCGTGTTTGTGCTTCATTCTGTCTTTCTCTCTCATTTTTTCAACCCTGTATTTTTCAATACAATAATATTATAAGTAAATTCAAAATTTTCCTTATTTTTTAATCACACATTCTAAAAAAAAATATTATTTTAAAACACATTTCCCTCAAAAATACATTTTTAATGGAGTCCAAACTGGGGATATAGTATATATAAAATTATGTAGGTGTAGATTTACCCGATATTCTAATTGATTCCTGTTTGGTTCTATCAGTTCTCGAAAAGTCCCATTTTGATGCTATATTAAAAATTTTCCACAAATATATTAAAAGTCCCCTTTTGACGGCTAGTATAGTAAATAAAGACTCACTCTCTACACAAATCGAAATGAAGAAGGAATCTGAACAGAGAAAAAACTTATATATCTAATTTATGTTTGATAAAAATAATAAAAGATTGAGGTTTTTATATAATAAAAAAAGGAAAAAATAAAAATAAAAAACTTGTGAGAACCAAATCGGACCAGAATCGGTTGGTTCTCGATAATATGTCCCAAAATCGAATTGTTTCTTAGACTATTTGAAGTCAAATCGGGCGGTTCTAACTAGTTCCGGTTTGGTTCCATCAATTATGGGAAAGTCCCCTTTCGAAGCTATATTAAAAATTTTCCACAAATATATTAAAAGTCCCCTTTTGACGGCTAATATAGTAAATAAAGACTCGCTCTCTACACAAATCGAAATGAGATACTGAGAATTGGCAACAAAAGAAGAAAATAACAATCGGGTGGTTGGGAAAGAATAATACGTGGGGGAGAAAAATGGTTAAAAGCAAATTGAGATTCTCATAAAAAAGAAGCTTTATTTATGTTACTTTAATAAAAGACCACTTTTTCCACCCAAAAGGTTGCTCTTACAATTTCTTCAATTTTACGTTGGATAAGTTATTGCAATTAGTCAATGATTGGATTTGTTAAAAATCACTTGTTAATGCAAAATCGTTTTGCCAACGTTGTTGCTTCTAAACTTGATTGGTTAGACTTGAAGTTTAAGAAATTAGAGGTAAAAATTATCGAACAATTATTTTAGCATAAGTTTCAATATCAGTTACAAGCATCGTAAATTTTGTGACAACAACACATCTATCACGATCAAGTTATGACAATTTATTGACCCTTGAGTATCATTCATCACACTTAATAGAGTTTAACAAGAAGTAACAATTATTGAGACTTATATATTCCACATTTTTATTAAAGAAAAATCAATAATGTCCGTCCTTAATCGTATGTTTCTTACTAACCCTACTTATTATTATTTTTTCAATGTCAGATGTCATAAAAATATTTTACAAATTAAAGTAATCCTCTTTCGCAAACTTGCAAGGAAGGAAATTATTTTCGAGAAATGCCACTTCTACACTCTTCTTGACATGATTGTTGACATTGTGTGTTGGCAAGTGTGATTGGGTGGAAAAATTGTCAAAAATTTAAACTGTTCAATGATGTGTGACACGTGGCATGATGTAGAAAATGATGTACATGTAGCATGATTGATTTTCACACAACATTTTCAAAATTAGTCCTTATTTGGTAGGGATTAAAATTAATTTTTTAGTAAATTTTGATAAAAGTTGATGAAATGTGTAGATAAAAATTGTGGATCACATGAAATATGCGATTATAATTAATTGTTAATTTTAACTTACCGAACAATTAATTTCATATAGTCATACCCCACCCCACTCATTCCTGCCCCATCCCATGTGCCTATATATATTGTGCAAAACGGGGTAACTACCAAGAAGCACCACCATTACAATATTCTATATTTTCTCTCCTTGACATGGAGTATTGCTATAGTGACACTACAATTACTTCATCCTCATCCCCTTGTCCTCCTCCTCCTCCTCCTCCTCCGCCGCCACCACCACCGCCCGTGGTCAGCCCTTGCGCCGCTTGCAAGATCTTGCGGCGGCGATGTGTAGCAAAATGTGTGTTGGCACCCTATTTTCCTCCAAATGATCCAATCAAGTTTACCACTGCTCATCGTGTTTTTGGTGCAAGCAATATAATCAAATTCTTGCAGGTAATTTTATCTACATATGTGTTTGTACTTATGTATGTATATTTAGGGCATGATTGATGCATATAATGAGAAATTCGATTCATCTGAAGTTCAAATAAGTAGTTGAATTTTAATATTACTTTCTCCAATTATTCACATCTTGCGATGCCATATCAGGAACTGCCAGAGGCCCAAAGAGCTGATGCGGTGAGTAGCATGGTTTACGAAGCAAATGCGAGACTAAGGGATCCTGTGTATGGAAGTGCAGGAGCGATTTCCCAACTCCAAAACCAAGTTAATGAACTTCAACAACAACTAGCAATGGCACAAGCTGAGATTGTTTATATGCAATCTCAACATGCAAATCTTATGGCCCTCATTTGGATGGAAAAATGGCAAAATATAAGTCCTCACCAATACCATTCGTATGACAATGATTACCAAACTAATATGAGGTTCCTAGATGAAAATCTTGGATCATTATGGGAGCATGTTTGGAAATGATAATTTTATATCGACTATACCCAAAAATTTGGATACGAGATGAAACTATAATCAAGCATTTTGAAGTTGAATGCTTGACTAGTATTGTTTTGTTGGAACTTATAAATTGCGTCTTCTTGTACATACATCAAATTTATTTTTTTCACCAAGTTACGTCACATGAACTTTTCATATATGAAATTGCAATTAAACTTAAATCTACAATGTTTGTCAAATGTAACACTTTGAATTGAATCAAGAATTTCAAAGTTGAATACTTGAGTTATAGTGTTACAATTACTAGGACTTGTAAACTGCTTGCGGAGTTTGGAGTTTCAATTGTCTCTTCCATCGAACATGTATCTCTCAATTAGTACTTAAGACATTTTAATGATACAGTACTTTTAAGTCCTATTTCTTGAGAATATATTTTGTAAAAAATAATTTTTTATTATTTTAAATTTTTGAGAATTTACAGTTAAAAAGTATGGAAAAAATTGGATTTACGTACAAAATTATTTTATTAGAAAAATGAGGCTCGAACATGAGCCACTACAGGAAATACCACATTCAACAACCATATAAATGGTGGTAATATGTACACTTTTGGTCATTGATTACATTCAACGACCAAAATCAATTGGTCGTTCGTTAGTCGGCGAAGAAGTGTTGACGATCGTATTCAACGACTAAAAACACATTCAGTCGTTAAATGTATTATTCCAACAACTAAATATTCGGTCGTAAAAAAATTGTATTGACAACCGATTTTGTTTTCAACAACCACTTGTTTGGTTGTTGCATCAATTATATTTGTCGTTAACATATAATGAAAGTAACCAAATTTTAGTTACCTTTCATTTCAACAATAACACTCTCAATGGGCTTCCAAAATAAAACTTCAACTTGATATAAGACTCCAGTAGCATTCCAAACTGAATTCTTTTTTATGTACACTTCAATTAGAATTCATCAATTACTTTAACAAGAAATTAAAAGTAAAATTAGTGTAACATGTAATTATTTATAAATTTAAATAATATTGTTCGAGATAATAATTGAAACAAACAAACAATTTTAAAAGTAAAAGAAAGCAATTATAAATAACATCAAGAACTAAATTTTTCTTGGACCTTCAATCAATTAAAATATCTCAACATCAAAATCAACTACAATTATATGTCAATATCAAATATCATAATTTAAATAAAAGATTATACCCAGTTATATGAAACATTAGTTGTTAAATGTCATTTTTCTTGTGGAGCTCCTTATACACAGAGCCTAATTATTATTTTTCTTTTTCTTTATATCATAGTTCTATAATGTTAAATTTTTATATAGATTGAAATTCATCAAATGTAATCTAATTTGAAATACATATTTCATTATTTTGCCTCACTTGGATTAGTTAAAAATTGAAGTGAAAATCAATAATTAATTTTAGCCATACATCTTTTGAAAACCACAACTTTTTTTTTTTTTTTTAACTTTTCAATCACACATTAATATACTAAAAAATTAATTTTAAACAAAACTAAGAGTGTGTCTGGGAGCACTCAAAAGGAAATTTTCTACCGTTAACTATTCAAACTTGGGTCCCACCTTTCTCACATGTGGTCAAAAAGGGTTGCAGCTTTTCATGCTAACGGTACAAAAATGAATTATTTTGGGGTGAAAAATCTGTCCCAGACATGCTCTAAACAAAGGCATTATTTCATTAGAAATATACTTTTAGATTAATTACTAATGAAATAAAGTTGAAAGTCCCCAGCATCAAATCGTGTTAGCACATCATTTCATTCATAAGTGTCCAATTGATTATTTACCATATGTCGAATTTAAAACAACTTTCAGGTCATTTTAAGCTAAATTGTCACATCATCATCTACAATTGTATTGTTTAAATAATAAAAAACATGCTTGTTTGGGAGGGATTAAAATCAGATTAAAATTGAAAATATAGCTGTTGGAATTGATTTTTATTAGACGAGTGAGACCCAATAACGGCTATGATTGGATTTTCATCCTTCCCAAACAAACATATAAGAGGGGATATTGAATTTTAACTTTAAAATTTTTTAGAGACTAAAGTGAATGATTTTTGTATAATTTAATGAACTTTTATTGACTTTTACAGAATCAATGAAAGTTTTTTCATAAACTTAGACTTTTACATATACTAGTCCTTGCCCGTGCAGTACACAGACGGGATTATTTTGAAGGTAATGTTAGTGCATTAAATTTGTTGAATTCTTGTAAATTACATTCTCAACTTAATGTTTGCTATAGCTACTCTAATGTACCTAGTGATATTTTAAAAAGAGATGGAACATTGAGTTTGCCTCTTTATATCAAGATTTTTCCTTTTCATTTATGCTTAGCAGTGCACCTGATTTCCTAAGACTCTTAAAGGAGGTCAATAATGTGCTCTGCATGTTGTCTTTCACTTTCTTGCATCTATAATTACAAACAAATGCTATGCACAACATTTTCCTTATGTACACATTTTAAGAGTTTCACCTGTTATGCATGAAAGGATTCTACCCAGTGACATCCATCCTCCTTTTCTTGTCTGCTTCAAATACTTTACCATGTCCTACATAATAAAAATGACTCAAAGATGGGAAGTAATATACAACTAATGTACATGATACAAGCATACCTATGGAGGCTTAAAAGGGTAATTGAGAGGAAAATGAATGGAAACCAAAAATACACCTCTAGACGGGGTACTTTTCAAATGAGCCAAGTCAACATTGCCAATTTTCACTTTGATCACATTTTTTAAACATTCACCACAATAGCCTTTTAATGCGTAAAAGACAAAACTACTACTAAACATGTTATACAATTACAAAAATATGGTATTGTTTAAAAGACAATAATACTCCCTTTAAGTTATAAAGAATTTCAAACACTTCTCACTTAAAATTTCAAAATCAAATCACTTTCTTTATCTGTTTACTCCAACACATATAAAAACTGTTTCATTTTTCATCAGCTTCAAACTTAAAAACAGATAAATTTATCAAACGCTCAACAAAAAAATATTATTCACAGCCATCACCTGGAATCAGTAAGTATATTTATGTATTTTTAATTTCGCTTTACTTAAATTAGTACATTTTTAATCTTTAAATCTTATTTCGACATAGGCAGATAAAAAATTTACAATTTTAAATGGATCTATAATTTTTTTTAACAAAACGAGAAAAAAGTTCATCTGTCGGCTGTAAATCCGGCCCGAACTTCCGAGCAGGCAGTTTTACCCCCATTTTTCCCCAGGCTTGCCATGGAACGGTGGGACATCGTGGAGCTCGAGTTTTTCGATTTAAATTACCATCCCTAACCATCTAGATTTTAGAAACGTTAGTGTGCGCCTTAAAAGGTGGAGTTGAAAAGGTTAATATTGTGCCCATTGTATAACAATCCACTAAGCATTCGTTTGAAAATTTTATAAATAGTTTATAAAGAGGAATAAATAGTGATTTTCACAAAATATAATAATAATAATAATAATGAGTAGATGTTATGAAATTACATTGTTAAAATTAGTATTTAATTTTGAGTGAATTCATAAATCATTTATAAATTTATTTCCAAACGGAACATATATTGCAAATGTAAGAGTTCAACTCCAAACACTAAAATATATATACCGGAACGATAATGGCCCAAACAAGTTCATGATTGTCTCCCATTCTTTCAAAATTATTTTTTTATATATATTTATTTTCAATCAAATATTCTACACGTAAATTTAAAATTTTTTCCTACTTTTTAAGTACACATTCTCCAAAATTCAATATTTAAAATAATATTTTTCCAAAAAATGGCCAACAGCGGCCAAATATCACCCAATTTACAATCTCAATAAATTACAAAATTTAAATTTGCTGTTTTCTTTAGGGTAAATTGCGCTAAAGGTTCTAATCTTTGAGAAAAATGCAAATAGATCCCTAACTTAAAATTTCGACACCATCATCCTTACTTTTCCGTCCAAATTGGAAGGTTATGAATTCATTTGCATTTTTCTGTAAAGATTAAGATCTCTGCTAAAAAAAATTATTTTGTGATTTTTTTTAAATGAGAAAAAAAAAAGTGCTAAAGTGGAAACATTTGAAATAGGGCCCTTACAGGGGCATCCAAATAGGCTATAGCCAACTAAGGGTTAGACTGACGTAGAGACAGCTTCATATACACCATCTCCGATTCTACCCTTAATTTTGCTCGATCAACACAGAGACAGAATGAGCGGGGCGGGGAAGAAGGTAGCTGACGTGGCTTTCAAGGCCGGTAGAACCATCGATTGGGAAGGCATGGCCAAGTTGCTGGTCTCCGACGAGGCCCGTAAGGAATTCGCCACGCTCCGACGAGCCTTCGATGAAGTGAATACTCAGTTGCAGACCAAGTTCAGCCAGGTACCAAAACTGTAGATACAAGTTAGTCATATATTTTATGTGGCATTTTATGGGTAATTGTATGTGCGAATCATTTGGGGTTTGCTTTTGGTTCGTTTTGGGTTGGGTTGGGTTGGGTGTGGTACAAATCTGCGGAGCTTTTGTTCTGTGGGATAATGTTTAAAACAGTAAGGGCCGTTCTATTTATATTTCATTGAATTCATTCTGTGTTATGTGTTCTGAGTGTATGTTTTGAAATTACTGAAATTGTATTTTTTTTGTCATTCTGAAAAATTGTTT
>CAIGRT010039095.1:0-28130 GCA_903798405.1 Fraxinus platypoda | reverse complement strand
AAAAAAAAAAAAAAAGAAAAGTAAAGAAAGGAAAAGGGATAAAGAATGGAGGGGCTGCAGAAACAATTGAATAAAAAAGATATGCAATAAACTAAGAAAACCAATAAAGATTTGCATACCCGTCTTTGATTGGATTGTCTTCTCTCCTCAAACTGAAATTTCCTTCTCAATCTCTTCTCATACGACTCATGGACCTTCAAATTCGAAAAAAAAAAACCTGAATCTTACAAAGACGGGTGGGTCGGTCTTGGATTTGGAATCAGAGCGTGATTTCTTGGACTTGAATAACTTTTTGCGAACAATTTGATGCCGCCTGCTGCTGCCCCCGAAGTTTAATGCTTGGAGGCAAAAGAAGAGAACAAGTGGTTTTGGTTTGGGGTTGAATTTCAAATTTACATGTAAAATACTTTATTACGTAAATATACAGTTAAAATTGAATAGGTAAAAAAAAGTTAAAAAAAAGTGGTCATCAAGGGCTTATTGGCTTGGAACTCTCTCACAATTACACGTACACACGCATCACAAGGCAATAGCTCCACTATGCCCGCCAGTGACACGTGGCGTGCACGCTCTTTATATAAAAATCCAAATATTTAAATCACGAAAAACAAATAAACAATACTAACAAGTACATAAACCTCTCTCCACGCTACACCCATATGCACACCCATCTGCACCACCGCCATGGACGGCGGCGCCGACGAATCACGGAAGCCGAGTCTGTACCAACTCTTGGTGGATCGGTTCAAGAGTCTGGAGGCGAGTCACGAGAAACTCAAGGAGCAACTCAACTTGCTTGCGCAAGAAAAGAAGACTCGAAACGAAAACAGTGAAGATATAATACAAGAAGAGCNTTGCGCAAGAAAAGAAGACTCGAAACGAAAACAGTGAAGATATAATACAAGAAGAGCAGTGGATGCCGGATCACGGATGGGGAAGAATTCCGGGTGCCTTTTTTTCGGGGAGTCCGTACAGGAATGTGTTGGAGTATATGGGTCATGCAGTTCATGTGAGCAGAGTCGGGACTGGAGAAATAATTTATTGGTAATTTTTCAATTATCAAGTAATTAGTTGTTTAGTATTCATATGTTTCTTGATTATGTGAAGTTGCATTTGAAGTTGTTTAACATTATTTGACGAATCTTATTATATATAGTTGGATTTAGGATTATAGATTATCAAGTCAAACATGTCTTTTTCCATTTATTGGTACTTTGTTTTTTTATATTAATAAGTAATCATTTATTGGATTTCTTAGATTATTGGAAGTTGTAATACTTTCATTTCCAGTTGTTTGACCATACTTGATTAATCTTGTTATAGATAGTTCGATTTAGACTTTTAGATTATCAAGTCAAATATATACTTTTAGATGAGTGATTGGTTTGAGAAAGTGGGGCAATGGATTCGAAGTTATCATGATAAGAAGTTGGAATAAGTTCATATCAGGGTTTTTTTTGTCTGCCTATTTCTGTTTTCAACTGAGGAATTTGAGCTGAATTTATGGAGCTTCTAGGAATCCAGCATAAAATCTTGAGGGAATGATGGAAGTGGCCAGATGACCTTTGAATTCGTGTGTTGTATGTTCTTAGATGCCCTTGTTCATGTAACCATGGCTTGTATTACCACACGCAATATCAATTGGTGGACATAGAGAATGCTAGAGTAGAGATAAGAAGTAGACTGAGGAGATTCGAAGTGGTTTCCGAAAAATTATGTAGAATTTGTCTAACTTAGAATCAGTAGAAAAGTTTGACTTCTCACGATTGGGGTGCTAGAATCATCCTTCTTACATATTCAACATTGCCCTAATACGCATTTGGTGGGGTTGGTCCCATAAGAATGACCAGAGATGTAGGCTTTGCTAAAAAACTACTTGAGTTTATATTTCTTCTTTCGCCGAATTGGTTAATCCTAGTTAATTTAAAACCCTTTTGCACTCACTTATAGGTTTCTCAATTGAATTCCAAAGACGGGATTCAATTAGGGTGTTACGTCACTTACCACCTAAAGTGTGACTATCTCATGGATGAAATTGATACATGATAGATGTTATTCTGCTTTCCTTGTCTGCCTTCTGGTGAATGTGAAGTAAAAAATAAAATTTTTCCTCAATGTCTATAGCATTCTTAACATTTTAAAATATTTGGATGTTTATAGTTTCCCAGTCTAATAAATGTGTACGTCTCATTGCATGTGAAGCAAAAGGGAAAAATAGTCGTGAACTTTAAATGCATTCTTGGGGCTTCACAGAAATAATCATCTCTCTTTGTCGAGGATTAGATCGGTGGAAAAGAACAAGCCAGTAGGTCTCTTTTTACCATAAGTTATGGCAAACCTTTTTGGTCAAAAATGTTATTCTGATAAGGAATAGACTAGTTCTGTAGTAGGGTCAATTTTGTCCCTGTTATATTAGGCAAGGAAATGTCTAATTGAATTAATATTATTGACAAAAGTTTCTGCCCTTGAAGGCTTTATTTATTTATTTTTAATGTTTTTATTTGGTATTAAGGACGTTCTTTGAGGCAGATCCGACAAATTGACCCTAATTGACTGTTCTTGGGACAGACGAGGAAAAGTGTATTTTCATATCATAACTTATGTTGTCACTATATGTTGAAGCACCATATTCGAGCTCTTTGGAATAACTATATCCTCACCTTTAAGACGCAGACACACAATCCCTATTAGAATTTGGGTGTGACTAGAATTTTTGTTAAAAATAATTGAGAGTTCTAATTAAAGTGCACATTAAGAAGAATTTTATTTGGAATGCTATTGTGAAATCCTATTCAAGTTTACCTGGTGAATTCTAATTGAAGTTCTACTTGGAAGCCCACTGTAGGAATTTGTATTGGACTTGAAGTAGACATTGAGACAAAGAATATCAAGATTTTGGAATAAAGGACCCGAAAGTGGGCACCGTGGCGTCAAGGGCGATTTTCGCCCCTTTTGAATAACAGTCAGGAAGATCTCATGAAAATTGAACATTTGTGCCTAGAAGATATAAAACAGTTTTTCGTAGTAGTTCAAGGGGTTGGTTTACTTTTGGGCATCCTTCGTTTGCTTTGTGGTTCCATGGTGGCGGTGCCAAGGCGCCACCTGTCTGTTTTGCCTCTTGCGTGATTTTTTCTCCTCTACTCTGTTTTGGACTCCGTTTCTTAGATTCTACTTCAACTACAATTTTACTATAAGGGTTTGGAAGTCCCCCATTTGTTTCCTATATATAGTTGGCTCTTCATTATGATTTAGTAAGAAGTTAGAAACATTGTAAATACATAATTTTTGTATTCTTTCTCCATATTATAATAATATTACAATTCTCTGCAAATTATTTTATTCTTGTGTTCAATTACTTTATATTGTGGCTTAATCTCTTATTTTCTCCAACAAAATGATATTGGATTAATCCGGTATTATCTCTGCTTTTCACAACAAACTGGTATCAGAGCATTCCAGTTCATAACAATCCCAAAGAGTTGAAAGAAAAATAAAGTTTGGTAGATGAGCTCTGAAAACCATCAGTCATTTTTTTGGCTTGTCCAATGTTCTCATACATGCTGAACTAGTGTTTAAAATGTGCTGATACTGAAAAAAATGGGACAGAAATTGCCCGGTTGTTGAGGAACATTTATGCTTTTCCTTAGAACTTGAAAGAGCCTGTTTATGCATTTTTCTTATGAAAAAACTGTTTCATGTTGCAGGAATTGTGCTGCTGAAAAACTTTATGAGTATAAAGACTATGAAGTAATTGGACAAAGAGTTACTGAAATACTTATTGACGAAGAATACCTTTCATCTGCCTATAAAATCTTGGAAAGATTGCGGAATGGACAATGTTGGTCAGGTCAGTTCCCTTTTAAGAAGAGGTCAGGTCAGAGATTCATGGGAATGGTGACTAAAAGCCCATTATATGAGGAGGGTGAGGTTGTTGGTATCATCACTGTATCAAGTGATGCAGCTGTATTTAATAATACAAATTTAGAGAACCTGAGACCAAATCAGGATCGTGATACTGATCAAACTAAAGTGCGTGGAATGAACTCGAAAAGGATTCAGTGGCCTCGACAGCCACAAATTGCATCAGTGCCACATATTGCATCTTCTGTTTCCAATCTGGTGCTTATTATTGTGTTTTAGTGTCTGGTTTAGCCTTGTGTTGATTATTTTATTTCTCCTACCATTACACTTTTTACTGCATTTATTAGGCTGCAAAAGTTCTAATACGGAAACGAGGAGATGTCACCTGCAATGCAGATAGCGATACCGATATCAGGGTTAGGGAGGAAGCCGAAGTGGACAATCAAGATGAAAAATTTGAAAAGCCTCCAAGAGCACCAGTAAGCCTTAATATTTAGTGAACTTGCTTTAGTGGAAAGGAAGATATATAAGAAAATTTTGCTACAGGGAGGTTGGCCTACTTTCAGTTTGTCCACGGGGAAGAGCAGTACTGATGCAGTTAGCTCTGAGAAGGACGGAAATACATCTGAATTCATTCAGCCTTCTAAACTCGTATTTTCTCTTCCCCTATTCATTTTTTTATTCTTGACAAAATTGGACATCAGGGATTGAAATTCTTCAGATTAGTAATTTTTTAAAATTCGTGCATGTATAAATATAAATGTGTTGCATGGACATTTCAACTAGAATGACGTGTCCGTCTCTGGCACTCCTCGAACACATTACCACAATCATTTTTCTTTCTTTATTAGAAATATTATTTATTTTAACTCAAAATTATTATTGAATAATGATTACATACTCATATTTAAAAGATCTTAACAACAAAAATTAATAACACCTATATAAATGAAGAATTTTAAAGAATTTAATCAACATGTCATGGACGTGTTGTGTTAGTGTTTTTTTGAAAAATTGTGTTAATCAACGTGTCATCGACATGTCAAGTTAGTGTTTTTTTGAAAAATTGCGTGGCTTTTTGCGTCTTGTTGGACACACTTGTCCATTTTGGTGCATTGTAGAATATAATCAATGTAGGGAGGAACTTATGACACTGAGTGGGTGACACAATCCTCTGAACATTATAGTTTGTCAGAGATTTCCTCGTTCTCTTTTTGGGGATACAGGCAGAAAGACTTCAGCATGCAAATTTTTGTTGAAATAGATCCTATCAAAATTTTTTTTTGTTGAAATAGATGGAATCATGTTGTATAAATGGCTACTGCAGAGAATAAAATGTTTGTTGTGAATACATACAAGTAGTCCATGGCTCAGATCATTAAGCCTAGTCTAACTATTTGGGGTTGACTAAATGATCTGTTTCCTTCATTTTGCTTCTATGGAAGATATATTCTGTGTAATTTTTTTTTTTGTTAAACTAGAAATTTTGAAAAATTATTTGGCGTGTCTTTCAGAAAAAGCAAGTCTCTGATATATTGTATGCATGTAGGCGGCTAAATTCTTAACAAAACTGCACATGGGGAAAACTGGGAACCTGGAGAAAGACAAGGATGGAAGCTTCCAACAAAAAAGTGATCATGATGCTTCTTCCACAAGCAAGGAGGTAGCAAGCGAGCCACATTCACCGAGAGCTTCAGAGGCAACTACATCATCCAACTATAATCTTGATGCCAACGATTATAGGGAGAATGCCCAGAAAGGAAATCTATACCCTATAAGAACAAACTCCCTTAGGTGCTTCTGAGGGTTCCTCTGTCGGAACCTTTCCAAGAGATCAGGTTGGGGGTTCAGAAGTTCCCGGATATGCAGATCAGTTGCCAAGATCAAGTTTCCAATTAGATGGTAAAGAGTGTGAGCCAAATTTGGAAGTAGAAAATGCATCACCAAGACAATCAGATCCCCAAAAGTTTTCAAGTTCAGATGGGAGTGTGGGCAGCAGCCATGGAAGTTTATCAAGCAAAGGCAATAATGAGTTGTACGCGATGCCAGATTGTGAAATTCGCTGGGAAGATCTGTATTTGCGAGAGGAGATTGGGCAAGGTAAATATGAATTTACTCATATCTTGAAGCATATATGTAGGGCTTTTCCATTTGTACTGGAAATGGATGACAATGAATTTGACACCTCACATGCGGCGGGCCCCGTGTGATTAAAAATTTCCAAAAAAAAAGTGGGGCTCCCCAATGTGAGTGTCGGACAACCTGTATGTCAACCATTTTTGGTACGAATAGCATGGCTCATATATGTATGCCTTCACAGCATATTCATGTGTGATGTAGGTCAAATTTTGCTCAGGGAGAAGTAGACATGACGATAAAAATTGAGAATTTTTTTTTGTTGTAATTCATATTAGCCCCCGTTAGTTTCTCATTTTTCATCCATAAAAATGAAAAATATGACCTTTATTCATCACGTCATGCCATCAATTTTGAATTTCAATCTCTTGTGTGGGGCTCAATAACGGCTATATTTTTCATTCTCATTCTACAATAATGAGAATCAAATGGGCCTTAGCGGATTTTGGGTTCTCGAGCTCTTGCTTGACCTTAGTGGTATTTTTCCATTTTTCAGGTTCATTTGCTGTTGTGTATCGGGGAATCTGGAATGGATGTGTATGTTGTCAAATTATGAGTTCTTTTGTAATCCACTATATGTATGACGGATCTTGTCTAGGATGTACAAATTTTTACCTTTAATAATTTTCAGGATGTTGCTGTTAAGGTATATAGTGGGTATCAATATGGTGAGGAGACTTTATCAGACAGCAAAAAAGAGGTGCGCGATGCTCTCAGCAATATGGTGATAATTTGAAGTACTTCCTTTGAAAAATAAATTGGTCCTAACCTTGGGCTCAATATGTTATTCATATAATGAGAAAACTGAGACATCCAAATGTTGTGCTGTTTATGGGGGCAGTTTGTTCAGAAGTAAAACTTGCTATGGTTACAGAGTTTTTACCCAGGTATAGAGCAAGTCTTTTCTCGTAGATATTCTTTGACGATACTTTTAGTGTTTGGTGGAGTATTGGATATTAAGGAAGAAAAATGAAAAAGAAGCTAAAGTCTTGTTTATTATAGTTTCTAGTCTAGTCTATCTAGTCTAGTATGACGTACCAAACATAAACTAAGAAAAATTGGACCTCCCTAACCCACCAAACAGAACCCACTGGGAAGAAAGTAATAAAAAAGCTGTGAGTGTGAGAGAAGAATTTCTTTTTTTACAAAAGATGCTAGATTTTCAAATAGTTGTCCAATTGTGCGTGATAACATATATAGTGTGTGGATTATTTTGTGTATAATCAGGGGAAGTCTCTTTAAAACACTTCACAAGAACAATCAGTCACTGGACATGAGACGCCGTCTGAGGATGGCTCTTGATGTGGTAGGTTTTCTGCTCAAACTCATTGGTTTACTTATTCTTCTGTGTGTTTTGTAGCTTTTAACTATCAGCAAAACTTCCGTGCTCTTTCTTCTTTCATGCAGGCAAGAGGCATGAATTATTTGCATCACAGGAATCCACCTATAGTGCACAGAGACTTGAAATCTTCTAATCTTCTTGTCGACAAAAGCTGGACGGTCAAAGTATTGTTCGCAGAAATTAGTATATACATTCAGTCAAGAAAGTGAAAATGTCTAATTTGCATTCTTTCCAGGTTGGAGACTTTGGCTTATCAAAGTTGAAGAATGCAACGTTCTTAACAGCAAAATCTGGGAGAGGAACGGTTAAGATCTTTAATTTCTCTTTATTATTATTATTATTATTATTATAGTATATGTGATATTGATCCATTATATTTAATAAAATTATCATTAATTCTTGTGCTGGTCTGATTTCCCCTGCAGCCTCAATGGATGGCACCAGAAGTTCTTCGAAATGAACCTTTAACAGAGAAGTAATTTCGGAAACCGAACCTAGACGACTTTGCATTGGGAACACATGTTCAGAATTTTTTTGGGGCCGGGGGGTGGTGGGGATTTAAGACTGCAATGTGGATTGCAAGCCCTTCCAGTGTTATTTTAAGTTTGCCTATTGGAGTTTTGTACTTTTCAAATCAGCTTTTTTCTGAAGCTATTGATGAGGCGTCACATTATTAATTTATTATGAGAGAAAATGTTTCCCGATCTTAATTCATCTTCTGTTGTTGAGCAGGTCAGACGTCTTCAGTTTTGGTGTCGTTCTATGGGAACTAATGACTGAATCCATTCCATGGAGCAACCTCAACTCATTGCAGGTACCTCCCTCTCCACTACCATGCACGTCTGCAGACCATGGTGTAGAGGATTCAATCGTAATCTGTTGACTAGTGACTCGAAACATGTCTGACTTCTCCCAGCTAAAGATTTGTATTTTAAACCATTTTGTTTTAAGGTTGTTGGAGTCGTTGGCTTTATGGATCGCAGACTGGACCTTCCTGAAAAACTTGATCCCCGAGTTTCCTCTATCATCTGTGATTGTTGGCGAAGGTAAGTACATATGGACTTGTTTGCTTGGGGTTAAAATTAAGTCAAAATGCACGTTACTATTTTTGCCAAACATGATTTTTAAAGCTACTTTACTAACCAAACTTACTTTTCTATAAAGTTAGTCTTCAGTTACTTTATAGCAAAGTAACTTTTTAGCGCACCTAATCAAGCTGTCTTCTACTGTTCTACTTATTATTCTTTTTATCTTGCAATCTATCTCAAACCCAACATTTTTTTTTACTGAATTCAAACTTGCCAGCAGTAATCAACAACACCGGCCATCCTTTGAAGATATTATTCACAGAATGACAGAGTTGGTACATACAGTTCCCGGAGCAACTGCCAAGACAATCCCGACACCATAAAACTACGTTATGCTGCCAAGTGTCAATAATTGCCTTCTGAAATAAGACTCCATGTAAGTTTGGTGGTGGTGCAATGACAGTGGACAAACATAACGCACAAAAAGCGAGCAAAATTTGTATATAAGCAGTTAGATTTTACCTTTTGTTACACTAAGTTGCATTTTTTTGACATGCCTTGATTTTGTCCCAAGGCAAGATGCATGGATTAAATGGGCTAATTGTATTCTATAGTGATGGTAATTTTTTTTTGTTAATTTTGATATCTGCGAAGCTTCATCCCGAATAGGGTGGAAATTCTTCGCCAAATCGGGGCATGGGGTCGGGAATCATTGTCTCTGGTCGGGTAAGGGACCATCTCATTTAAAATTCATTTCAAAATATAAGTTTTATATCACACATAAAGAAAAGAATTATTATCAATTCTAAAGAAAATTTGAGTTGTTCTACGAATGGGAAAAAAAGTAATAATTTTCACTAACTAAAGACAGAAAAAAGGTAAAAAATAAAAAAAATAGAATGGGGCAAGGACCTGTCTCACCTTGGAACCCGGGGTGCGGGATACAGAAGACAAAAATATTTGGTGGGATGGGAAACGGGAATAATTGCTTCGATCCCCATCCTGTCCTATTGTTATCCTTAATTGTTCGAGCTTCTCTTTGTTGACTAAGGCAATGTTGCCCACTCGACAACGAGAGGGTTTATTTGACTCCACCAATCAATTTCGCATCAATTGATTTATTCCACTAATTTTACAAAAAAAAATTGCATTAACTTTTTTTGTAAAAATAAAAGTACATCTCCCTTTTAAGTGTTAACCAATTGACTAACAACGAATTAACTCTAGGTAATTTTTATACTCAAATAATCAATATACTAATTTTAGTTATTAAACATCCGTTTGTCTTCAATTAAAATTATCTTTTTTGAAAAAAAAAAAAAGTTTTAGAATAATAATTTCTTGAAAAATTTGTGGCTAAAAAGTAAATTTTGAGTTTACGTACAAAATATTTTATTGTGTAAATGTGTGGTTGAAAATGAGTTTGAGAATTTTTTTTTAATTTAATGGAAGACAAACAGAGACTAAGTTGTAACGATTCTAAAACATTAAATATAAATATAATTTAGAAAACTTAATAAAATAAGAATAAAGGCGATTGTCTATTTTTAGTTGTAAAAATAAGATAAATTCCAAAGTAGAAATCAAAAGAATTGCATAGTTCTCATATATAATATAGAACGAATACAGTATACAGAAAACAGGTTTTATGTAGCGTTCTTGTGTATTTTCAATTTTATCTCGAGTTTTGAACTGCATGATTTCAAGAACGTAGAACATTTAGACATAGCATATAAAAATTAAGCATGTTAAAAAAGTCCTAATTTTGAAAATATTCAGTAATTTATTGTAATTATTTATTACAGCAGTCCATGAAACAGTATACAACATTACTTACATTAATCTTCATAAGCAAACCCATAAATGGTTTACGGTATTACTTTACTCCTATAAGATGTGTGATGGAAAAGTTATCGATTCCATAAAATATTTGATTAAACTTAATTATTGATTTTGATTTAAAATTATTAGTAGTTTTTAATTTACGTTACCATTCTTGACTTTACTTGTTTTGAAGTCCCTACGCGTCATGTTTGGAAGCTTACGAAACACACTTATAAGTTGTGAACCATGATATTTTACCGATGAAATTGTCTTCTAGAATGAAGCAAAAGCCAGAATGTCAAATTGAGTAAAGCGAATATTAGTTTCCATAAACTTAAGGGTTCATCAACATGATGAGTCAAGGCTAGGGCATCTCCAATCCAATCCCTTTACACCAAATTTTATCAAATTTTTGGTGCAATTCATCCCAAACCCATTGCAACATTTTGGATTTTGGTGTAAAATGGTTAAATACCTTTTTTGCCATTCTTTTTAGCTTTGCACCAAATTTTTGGTAAGGATATTATTATTATTATTATTATTATTATTATTATTATTATTATTATTATTATTATTATTATTATTATTTGTGTAATATCATTGTTACTATTATTAAATTACAACGCTAGTTCGAATTCGTAATATCATGATATCGAGATTCGAAATGTATTACAATGTTTTTTTTTATAACATGATTTGATATTTTTTTAGTTGTGATATTTCTATTAATTGTACTGCATTTTTAAATTTATTAATAAATTCAATATTTTCGTTAACTAAACATAATTATTTATTTAGTAATTTATGTAGTATAAATAAATAAATAATTTTTCAGATAAATAAATTGTTAAGAATGAAAAAAATGATTAAACACTGTTCGTATTGGGTTGGAGATGATTTTTAACCTCATGCGCAAAATGATACAAAACTTGCCACAAATTATGGTGCCCAATTGGAGATAACCTAAAGATAGGACGACATAGTCAAAGGTTGCTTACTTTTGTACGATCCCTTATTGGTATTGAGGAACGTTGGAGCGGTTAGTCAAAAAGATGATTATAAATTGGGTTAAACTGTTTGAACACAGCCACGACTCACGACTAGGACGTAGGTGACCCTGTTCATCTAGCTGGATCCTTACAAATTCGAGAACATAAAGAGGTACAGAACACTCTCCTTATTTGGGCTCCATCTCAGCTGAAATTACGAGTAATTGTTATCTTTATATATAGCCATCAGCAATCATCAGATCATTTCTCTCTCTCTCTCTTTCTTTCTGCAATCCAGTTTCGAAGACCACTACCCTCTTTCAACAGTAAACCAGAAACAACAAGAGTAATGCTAGTGGTACATCAAGGTTTACATCGGGGTGTACACCCCCCTCACATGGGGGGTGGGGTCCACTCGAATAAAAAAATATTATTCGAGTGGACCCCACCCCCCATGTGAGGGGGATGTATCCCCNCCCTCTTTCAACAGTAAACCAGAAACAACAAGAGTAATGCTAGTGGTACATCAAGGTTTACATCGGGGTGTACACCCCCCTCACATGGGGGGTGGGGTCCACTCGAATAAAAAAATATTATTCGAGTGGACCCCACCCCATGTGAGGGGGATGTATCCCCTTATGTACATCCTTTGATATACAAGTAGCAAATTTGAAACAACAAATGAGCTAAGCAGCCAAATGTCTAATAGGATTCAAGAAACCCGACCAAGACCCTGACCCGCCTCACAAACCACCCAAGATGAAATGGACCTTGGTCAACTCCTACGAAGACGAAGATCACTCTGTTAAGTTCACACCCAAAAAATCCCAACACGGCATTGTTCCAACGAATTCCAGCGGATAAACTGATTGTTACGCCAGGAAACACGCCATTGCCGTCGCTGCAGTGGTCAGGCTTACCAGTAGTGATGGAACTGCTGATAGTGCAGTCAATGGTAGTGTGAACACGGGGGTGCGTGTTAGACAAATGGCCGCCGGTTATGATCAAGTCCCAATTCGGAGCCTATCTGGTAGGCTTTCTCTCCATATATGTACACTGTACACACAAGCTATCGTCTCTCAGGCCAGTGGATTCGGATCCAGCTAGGGTGACCGTTAACTGTCGATTGTCAACGGATCGACGTCGCAATAGCGAGATCATTAATTAAACACGATCGTGCATATTACTATGTTTTCGATTTATTCTCAGAAATTGTTTCCACAATCATATTTATTTTGCAATAGTTACTTGTAAAAAAATGGAATATATTTCCAATTAGTCAATAACCAGTTCCAAGTACAATGGACAAGATTTCAACCTTCATTCATTCTTAGTAAACAGAAAATACAGATAGGGGAGAGTCCGAACAGAAAATTCCAATATGCTAGACTCTTAAGAATAAGCTAAGTTTTGGATCCAATTCGAAACAAAGAAAAATGAAGGCCAGATTCCCTTTGAAAATTCTAAATTCTAACCATTAGTAATGTATTTCATTTATGTTCAAAAGCTAGATAAAACTTGGGTCCAAAATTCCAAATTGTCCAGTAGGAGGAATTTCTATTTTCTTAAAAAATTAACATAGAAAAATCATGCATCAGGAAATTGGAATCCACCATAAAGCATATCCTTTATTGTGAAATCCTAACTCATAAATGATAAATCAAAAAATGAATTAGAAGAAGAGGCTCACGACACACGAGTCACTGCGAAGATGGCATCCGGCAATAGGGCAGGGACCACGTGCTAGTGGCGAGTGTGCAACGACAGGGCAACAAGAGGGAGGAATCTCAGTCACCGATTTGGAAATTGCAAATTGGAATAGCCGAATAGGTTAGAATTTGGATTAGGAATTTAGGTAAATGGACTTGTTATATGAAATTAAATTAAAGCAGCCCGATTGTATTTAGGTCTAAGCATTTTTTTAATAACAGACCCAAAAAGGCCAAAAAAGCTGAATAGAAAAAAATGGTCCAATCATCTTCCTTCTTGGCTTGTTCTAGTTTCTGCTGCAGCGATTCAAGCTTCCTCCTGGCTGCCAGGCTTCCCGACAACGATTGCAGATTCTGGCGGAGCCAGCATGTGCAGTTGCTCCCCCTCGTCGGGTGCTGACTCTGCCACTGTCTCAGGCTGCGTTTAATTTGAAGATGGGTAATAACTCATTCTTAAAACTACTAGTATTTAAAAAAAGCTTTTAACTCCTAGTTCTCTTGTAACAATAGCTAGACTTGGATGTTGGAGATAACCGTATTCAAGGCAATATTGTCTTTTCGCTCCGTTGCGAGTGATAAATCAAAAAATCATGTTTGGTATTTGAGTCATGCATGAGGACCGTGATTTTCATGTACCAGGCCACCCCGAACATATTTTGACACATCTATTAGAGTAACATGCCCATAGTAAGTTACAACGAACGTTTCAGGAGGATTTGTGTGCCATTTTAGATAAAGAATTAACCGACTAACTTTATTTGTATAGTTATAAATATTTAGGGATTATCAGTGTAAAAACGTTCTTACGTTTGCTGTTCATTGTGCAAAACGTTCCCACCTTTCATTTTTTTTTTCAATTTCCAACCCTATTTACATAATTGATTGCACAAAATAACATTTTCATCTATTTTCTCAATAAAAATCTATAAAATGACGAATATACCCTCATATTTAAATAAAACAAAGAGAAAAGAAAAATAAAGAACTAATTGCAATCATAATCCCAATTTTTTTTAAAAAAGTACAAACGAGGCTCAAATAAATTATTAAAAAATTACAAATAAAAAAAAATTCTTTCTCTTTCCCCATCACCACCACCACCAAGATTGGATACATTTTTACTCGTGCAT
Organism: Fraxinus platypoda; assembly: GCA_903798405.1. Lineage (NCBI taxonomy): Eukaryota > Viridiplantae > Streptophyta > Magnoliopsida > Lamiales > Oleaceae > Fraxinus > Fraxinus platypoda. The sequence continues at coordinate 14,111 of CAIGRT010039095.1, read as the reverse complement.
TTGATACAAGGTTAGCAACAAAACCAAGATTGTGGAATCTGGCATTAATGACCAAATAGCTACTGATGCAATACACTTATTTGAACTAAAATTTAGATGCAAAAAGAACAGTCTTCCTCACTTTCGGGTTTAAATCAATTAGCAACAAAACACAGTTAGATGCATCTGAAAGAGTACACCCCACCCTTGCTCACAAATTCGGAAGTATCACAACGATCCATTTGCTGATCTGAAGTTGCCACAATTAGCAGCAGTGATGGATTATTTACACACATGAGATGCAACATACGTAGTTGAATCAACAAACCCCAATAGTTCGCATGATGTAATAATTAATCCCCTATTGTCTCAATAAGAGACGACTATTGATCTTTTTCAGATAAATGAACAATTATTCTATGTCAGGATACACAATTTCTGATGCTAAGAATCTTCATAAGAGGCAATAGCAGAACATACTTTTGTTACTGCTTGTAATGTTGGCTTTCCATGACTGTTAAAACTAATATTAATATGCTGGATTCCAGTGAGAAACAAGAAGGATTTAGAAACTCATGATCTTTAAGGAACTCAAGATTTTATTTCTGATTTTCGATGCCGTACAATGGAGGAGGAGAGCCCCTTTTATAGGAGAAGAGCTTCCTTCTACCGACACAAATAGACACAACTTTTAAAAAGTGTACAGAACTTTGGTACAATTATTACACAAGTGGACATAAAGCATACAGTACTACAGTACTCTGGTACAATTATTATACAAATGGACATATATCTTTTGATAAAGTAAAATCTACTTTTAATAAAGTAAATAGTACTTTATCAATTATTTCAGACAACTCCTACAAAGTGACAAAGGTTTTAGATCTTGGTGATTTTTGTGTGTCATGGAGTGCCCAGATTTGATACCATAGCTGGTTCGTCCGAATCTTCAGAGTCTGATGGTAGTCCTAGTGTTTTTCACCAAGACATATTTTCTTTTTTCTCTCTTTCCTTTTTTTCTTCAATCTGTTGTTGGAGCTTTTCAAGGTTGTCGGGTCGAAAGGGTCAAAAGAATAATCCGATGGATCTTGGGACTCTTGGAATTGAGATATCATAGATTCTGGCTGGCTTGCTGGTGTTTGTTGGCTTGAACTTGTTCCTTCTTGTAGCACTTTTTCTTTTTCTTTTTTCCTTGTTAGATGTGGGTTTTCTCGTCCTGTGTGAAGAGTGGTAGTAAGAACATTTTCATTTAACATTTTCCAAAGTTTTTCTCTAAGTTGGTGTCCTTCGGGAATATCTTCTGAGTACTTGGCTGTCTGTCCCAGGCTCTGTGTTGGTCGTCCCAAATATAATTGGTTCCAACATTTGTCAAAATAATAATCTTCAGGTGGAATGACTGGATACTAGTTGTGAATTTGGCTTAAGCTCTCCATATGAGCCTGAATGTCCTATTGAATCATTTGAGCATAGTCTATTGGAAGAGTTTCCCATGGAGCGTCATCTTCAATCTTGGGCCAAATTTCTGGAGGAATTGTTTGGTTCATTTCTGCCATTTTCCTCTGGAATGTTTTGAACTCTTGATGATATCTTTCCCATTATTTGTGAAGATTAAATGGCTGGACCGCATATTCCCAAACATGAGAGAGATGTTCATAGTATCTTGATTCACAAAAATAACCCTATCTTTGGAACACTAGGATCACATGAACATTAGCAGATGGAGTTCTAAGATATTTGAATTTTAAATAAAACTTTCGAAATTTATCTCTCCAGTGAGAAAATGGATAAAACCATTCAAAAAATCTTGTAACTTCATTGTTGAAGTGAAGAGAGTATTCTGGGTTATCTTTCCAAATTTGTGAAGTTATTTCTGAAAGCCAAGAAACCATGGTATCAGTATTAAAAAAAAATAAAATTACAATTTGATGTATCTCAAAATGATACCACAGAAAACACAAAAGTTCTTTTAAAAATTTTTCTTCGATTAAATCTGGGTTAAAGAAAAAGAGGTTTAAAAATGGATGAAAACCATCCCCCTGAGAAGGTGAATCCCATTTTGCCTAATAACAACAGACTGATATTTTATCATGAGTTCCTTTGATCTTGAGTGGAGGGTTCCATTTCTGATGAGTGTTCGAAGTTCAGGAGGGAAGTCTTGAATGTGAGGATTTTGTGTGGATGGGTTCATCATACAGATGGTAGGGATCTGTAATTGAACATAAGGTTTTGTTCTAGAGAGCAAATCGGGTAAGAAGTTGTGTTTGCCTTTGATGTGTTTGACTTCAAAGTCAAAATTGGAAAACCATTTCACCCATCTTAAGAGTTGCGAGTTTGGAATCTGTTTCTTTTTGAAATTCAACATTTCGGGAAATGCCTTCATGTCCATTTCAACTAGAAACTTGTGACCAATAAGGTAGAACTGAAAATTTCCAATTCCCTATTTCACTGTAAGAATCTCCTTGAATATAAAATGATAATGTTTATCAGATTCTTTGAATATGCCACTCCTATAGCCACAGATTTTCCTTTCTCCATTCTTTTCTTCTAGCAGCACTACTCTCCAGTGCAAATCACTTGCATCTGTTTGTAGAATTCTTTTCCCGTCAGTGAGAATTTTTAGTGCTGAAAGGTTATGGACTTCTTGCTTGATCCTTTTGATAGCCTGGGTTTGCTTGGGTGAACACTGTGGAGAATTTTTCTTAAGCATGTCCTGTAAAGGTCGTATAACAGGAGCCAGTTGCTTGAAGAAATCAGTCATGTAGTTTACCATGCTAAGAAATTGTTGAATCTATTGTTTTGTCAGATTCTCATCGGAAACTTGAAGAGTTCCTGAGCAATGTGTGGTTGGAGTGAATATCTTTCATTTTTGATATGCATCCCAAGAAAATCAATTTCGGACACAGCAATGATCAATTTTTTTTTTTGTGACAACATGATCCCATTTTCTGTGACAATTTCCTTCAACTTCTGGAGTAACAACTCATGGATATTCTCATTCTCAGAGAACAACAGGATATCATCAATATAAATTAATGTTGTTTTTAGTAGTGGCTAAAAATCTTAACCATTGCCTTTTAAAATAAAGATGGTGGCGTCTTAAGACCAAAAGACATGACCGTCCACTAAAAATGTTGATTGGGTATGGAGAATGTTGTTTTGTGCCTTTCTTCTGGTTTGACTCCCAATTGCCAGAAACTTGCCTTCAGATCAAACTTAGAAAAGACTTTTGCCTTTGCCAGATTTGCAAACATTGTCTTCCTATCAGTGAGAGGAAACTTATCATCCGCAAGAAAATGATTTAGTGGCTTATAATCAATGACAAGTCTCAACTTCTCTCTGATTTGTTCACTTCTTTTGTTAACATAAAATGCTTGGCACGCTCATTGAGATGTAGTAGGCTCTATGAGTCCTTCTGACTGTGATTTTGTTAACTCCTTTGTGGCAAGTTCCAAATGTTCAGGACTCATTCCCATGTGACTTGCTTTTGTTGGATTGACATCCTCATTCTTTTTGAAGGGTAGTGTTATAAAGAAATCTGGGTTTTTCCAAAGAAGCTTTGTGCATTTGGTAAGGAATTCTGTGTGAGATTTTGCACAACAATCTCTTATAAAGATTTTTGTTGTGGTTGGGATTGTAAGGGTAAAATATGTTATAGGTTCAATGTAAGGGAGGAAATAAGATTTAAATCTGAGTCCATTTGGAAGAGATCTGACTCATTTTTCCCATAACTGTTTGATAATATAAAAACCAATGACAAGACTTTTCCTAGTAATGATGATCCTAGTAGTTTATGGGAAATGTTGAGCTCAGGGAAGAATTGAAGTGTTACTCGTTTACTAATAAGTTCTGTGGCAAAGTATTCATTATTGGCTGCTTGAAAGATTTTTTTGTAGGGTTTCCACATGTTTTCAGGGAGTATGGTTGGGTTAAGAATTGAGGATGCCGCTCCTGTATCAAATAATGCTGCCACCGTGATGGGTCTTTCATACTTTCCTGGAAAGAGTTTTATTTCAATCATTGGTATTTCCAATGAAAGATCTATGACCTGTAGCCCAAATCATTCTTGCATACTTTGACTTCTACTGTCACTACTGTCGTTGTCGTCATGGAATTCAAGGGCGAAGATAGTTTCTGATGACTGTTGTTCTTCCTCTGAAAACAATGACTCCAAATCTTCTTCATCAAGATAAATTTGAACTGTTGAAAGGATTGTCTTTTCTTTTGCTAGGGCAATTTTTTTACAAAATGACTATTTTTGTGACAAATAAAGCATTTGTTTCCCTCGTTGCGTGAAAACTTTTTTCTGAAGAATCTCCTTTTAGGGGAAAACTTGGAAAAGTTTTTTCTTTTAAAAGTTCTGCTCCTGAATTTCCTGGGTTTTGAGCATCCGCATTCTTTTTCAACCTGTCCGCATTTGATCTTTAAATTTGGTTGATCGCAGGCTTTGCCAAATTGTTTTCCCTTTAAGTTAAAATCTCTGAAGAATTCCCTTTGGTTGCAGAGTTTTTTCAAGGTCTTCAATACCAAATTATGAAGCTCTTCGATAGATGTTTGAGATAACGCCTGTCCTTTCAGCTCCATCGTTTTGACCAAGAAGTTGTGGAAGGGATTCCGAGTATGCCGCTTGAGATTAGAATCATCAATTCCTCCAAGAATATAATATCATTTTATTATTTCCTTAAAGTGTTTGTCCAAATCTTTTGGCTTGTAGGAACGACACTTTAATTGGAAGAATTCTTCACGGGCCTTTTCCTTTGCATGATCTGGCCTTCCACAAAATTCCCAATGTAGATTATCAAAGAAATTGTCAAGATCTTGAGTATTCACCCATTATCGTTGTCCATAACTCCCAAGGGATACGAACCACTCTTTCATGAGCAGTCAACCGGACTAAAACTCATTTGATGACCATATTATGCGTCATATCAGGCTTTGTCAATTCTGCAGTTCCCCATGCTAACATCTCTTGTAACCTCGCTCTCTATTGAGAATGTGGTATATCATCAAGAGTGAATTTGACAGATAAATTACTCTGCTGGGAATAGTAATTATTTGTAACTGTTTGGCTTTCTTCTACATCAGGCAAATCTTCGTCTTCATGTTGTCCAAAGTATGCATCGCCAGATGATTCCTCAACTTTTGGACTCGTTTCGTCAGCCATATATAGAGGATTATAATCTTCATTTGAGGAAGATTCATAGGACTCAGAACTATGTCATTTGTTATGAGAATGGGTGCGGTTGGGTTTTGAATCTTACATTTTTCTAGGAGGGTAGAGATAGGGTTTTTTTTTTATCATCATTTGTGATGGTTTTTGGGAAGGTCTATTTATAGGTTCTGTTGATTTGGTTATTTGTGGTTGTCTTTTTGTAACTTTGGGTGACCTCGTCTTCTTTTCGTATTCTTCAGGAGTGAATAAAGAGGCAGTTCCATAGTTTGGTGTTTTTTCTGAGGTGATTAAGTTGTATATTGAAGAGAAGGATGGCCAATTTGTGCTGGAAGGGAAAAAGGCTTTGGATTCCATATCAGTCAATTGATTTTTCAACTATTTGATTTCGTTTTCTTGGTCATCAAAAGGGAGTCGTTTGGCTAGAAGGGTCATGATTTCATTGTGAACAGTCTCTATTCTTTGTTTGCATGCTTCAATGGGGGAGGTTAATATGGTAGTTTGTTGCTTAAGAGTCCTTTCAATCCTTTGCTGACTTTCATTAATCCTTTTGAGAAGAGAATTTTGTCGTACGACATTTTCAGATTGCCAATTCAGTACTGTTTCTGCACTTCTGTAGGAGAAATTTTGTCCACTGATCCATCTGCTTTTCTGGTATTTGGGTTTTTCACCTTCCACGTGTGATCTGATTGATCTTTTTCAAAACTTTCTGTAGGAGTGAGATTTGTTGGATGATGAAACATAGCTGCAGGTATAGCTCCAGCATTTAACGGCTCCAGGTCTTTATCATGATCCTTCCAATCCCATTGTTTATACCTTTGGCAGTAACTATCATCATCACCACCATCATCATTCAAGACTTCCCTCCTGAACTTCAAACACTCATCAGAAATTGAACCCTTCACTCAAGATCAAAGGAACTCATACAAAAATATCAGTCTATTGTTATTAGGCAAAATGTGATTCACCTTCTCGGGGGGCTTGGTTTTCATCTAGAATATCCATTTTAAACCTCTTTTTCTTTAACCCAGATTTAATCGAATAAAAATGTTCAAAATAACTTTTTGTGTTTTCTGTGGTATCTTCTTGAGATACATCAAATTGCAATTTGTTTTAATGCTGATACCATGGTTTCTTGGCTTTAAGAAAGAACTTCACAAATTTGGAAAGATTACCCAGAATACTCTCCTCACTTCAACAATGAAGTTACAAGATTTTTTGAATGGTTTTATCCACTCTCTCACTGGGGAGATAAATTTCGAAATTTTTATTTAAAATTCAAAGTTTTAGAACTTCATCTGCTAATGTTCCTGTGATCCTAGTGTTCCAAAGACATGGTTATTTTACTGAATCGAGATACTATGAACATCTCTCTCATGTTCGGGAATATGCGGTCAAGCTGTTCAATCTTCACAAAGAATGGGAAAGATATCCTTAAGAGTTCAAAACATTCTAGAGGAAAGTAGTAGAAATTAATCAAACAATTCCTCCAGAAATTTGGCCCAAGATTGAAGATGGCGCTCCATGGGAAACTCTTCCAATGGACTTTGTATACTCAAAGGATTCAACATGACATTCAGGCTCATATGGAGAGCTTAAGCCAAATTCACAACTGGTATCTAGTCATTCCACCTGAAGATTATTATTTTGACAATTGTTGGAACCAATTATATTTAGGACGACCAACACAGAGCCTGGGACAGACAGTCAAGTACTCAGAAGATACTCTCGAAGGACAATAACTTAGAGAAAAACTTCGGAAAATGATAAATGAAAATGTTCTTACTACCACTCTTCACACAGGACGAGAAAACCCACATCTCACAAGGAAAAAAAGGAAAAGAAAAAGTGTTACAAGAAGGAACAAGTTCAAGCCAACAAGCACCAGCAAGCCAGCCAGAATATATGATATCTCAATTCCAAGAGTCCCAGGATCCATGGGATTAATCTTTTGACCCTTTCGACCGTGACAACCTTGAAAAGCTCCAACAACAGATTGAAGAAGAAAAGGAAAGAGAAAAAAAGAAAATATGCCATGGTGGAAAACATTAGGACTACCATTAGACTCCGAAGATTCGGACGAACCAGCTTTAACATCAAATCTGGGCACTTCATAACATACAAAAATCACCAAGATCTAAAACCTTTGTCACTTTGTATGAGTTGTTTGAAATAATTGATAAAGTACTATTTACTTTATCAAAAGTAGATTTTACTTTATGAAAAGATGTATGCCCGTTTGTATAATAATAGTACTGTAGTACTGTATGCTTTATGTCCACTTGTGTAATAATTGTACCAGAGTCCTGTACATTTTTTAAAAGTTTTGTGTCCATTTGTGTCGGTAGAAGGAAGAGCTTCTCCTATAAATGGGGCTATCCTTCTCCATTGTATGGTATCGAAAATCAGAAATAAAATCTTGAGTTCCTTAAAAATCATGAGTTTCTAAATTTTTCTTGTTTTTCACTGGAAGGAACATATTAATATTAGTTTTAAAAGTCATGGAAAGCCAATATTACAAACAGTAACAAAAGTATGCTTTGTTATTGCCTCTTTTGAGGATCCTTAGTATAAAAAATTGCGCTGCAGACTTAACGATCCACCAGGAAGATTTGCAATCCTAAAAGTTAGTTTCTGTATTTGTTGTGCCCTAATTGTTTGGTCTTTCTTTGGGCTAGAATACAAGGGTTGTATTTCTTCCTTGTTGGTTAATATATTCATGAAAATGGCTGGTTGACTCGGTCATATTTTTATTATGGCATTTGACCATTAAAAAAAAGAAAAAAAAGTGAAAAGTTAAAATTGTCAAGTTAAATATCCAAACCCAATAATATCCTTATATCATCTTTGTGAAAGTGGAAAGTGGAGAGGAAAAAGGAAAAAAGAAAAAATGCACATAGTCTCTAACAGTTGGAATTCAGTCGAAGTCACCATCATCATAGTCCGATCACCACACAACTCAATCACCGACGGCATTATCTTCAACAATGTTAGTTTTTTTTTAATGGATTATGAGATTGATTTTTCATTTATGATGTTTCAAAAATTTATGGATTTTATGATGTTTATTTGTGGATTTTATGATATTGATAATGTTTATTCTTCATTATTTAGGTAGATTATTGAGTGTAGTAGTGATTTAAGTATTAAATTTGTCGAAAAATAACTTATTCTCATCGAAAATGGCGATTTTTCGGCGAGAGAAGCTTGCCGATGTCTATAAACAGTCGGCTCACATCTTTTTTTAAAAAAACAATTTTAATTAAGAAATTATTCTTTTTTAAAATTAAATAAAGAATATTAAAAACAATTTTAAATTGAAAATTATCAAATTAAATATTCGTTTTAAACAAATTACCAAATTCTTTTTTTTTTAATTTAAAATTATTTTCAATTAAATGTTATTTTAAAAATATGATTTAATTATTTAATTTTTAATTAAATAATATTTATATTCTTTATTTAATTTTTATATTTTTCTTTTGTTTAAATTTTTTTTGTTTTTTTTGTAATAATTTTAAAAATTCCTTAATTGTTTTCTTCTTACTATAATTTATTTTTTTCAACTTAAAATACTTTTTAATATTCTTACTTTATTTTTTATATTTTTATAACTTTCTTTAATTTCTTTTTCCTTTTTTTTATTTTTGGTCGTTAATTTGTATTTTATTAAATTTATTACTTTTTTTTCTTAATTTTTTTAAATTTCTTAATTATTTTTGTTTATCATAATTTTTTTTATATTCTTTCTTTCGTTTTAATATTTTTTTATTATTCTCTTTAATTTATTTTTATTTTTGTCTGTCATTCTTTTTTTTTTCTCGTTTAATTAATTTAATTATTTATTTTTTATTAGCATCGGTGTAAGATGAATATATTTCTAGGGTATAGTAGTTATAATTCCATTCGCTTAATTTTTCTAAGATTATATTTTATTCCATTATCTCTTGTTAAATGTTCTAATATTTGTTTTTTTTTTGCAGAATGGAGTACCATCTAGATGTTGAGTTGAGTCAGATGACGGGAAAATATACTTGGAATAGTAGTTTTGAGAGTTTTACTACTGTATTGGAGTTGCTCGATGATTAGCACGGATATATGCTACTACAGTCTTTCATATGGCCCATGTATCAGTTGAGAGAGGTGTAGTACTTCGGGCAAATCATTAATATGTCGTCTGCTTAGGCCGTCGACGACGATGCCCTTCACTTCCTGATGACTGGACTGAAGATTACAGACGATGAAGCAGCTAGCGACGGTACTCAAAGAAGCAATAGGCTATACGACGAATATTTTCAGGGACAGGAAACGATACTTCACCGTAGTTGATTGGCACAATCAGGGAGTGATGTTGAAGCTAGGACCGGTCGACTCGTCATGAATCATCCTAGTGGACCCGACATGTGCCGTGTGCCGAAGGTAGATACCAATTAATTGTTGGACCCATCTCCAAGGCAACTTATATCCTTGAGAGCATGGTGAGGGTCATCACAAAGAGATTGCGATCGACTTTTTTCATGTGAAAGTTGTGACGGCATCGATGCCTTCAACAACTATCCGTGGGGTCGGAGATGTTTTGAGGATATCGTACACGTCTTCATCAGATCACATTCGAAACCCAATGGGTCCTTGCATAAGTACGATATTTATGGATTATCCCTGACAATGCAGACAAATGATTAACATAATCAATGTTAAAATATTTTATATATTAAATTTACATATAATAATTGTATGTGTTGTGGATCTTGACATATGAGACTGTCCTCCCTGGGTACCCGATTTGCGAGGAGAGGAGAGGAGAGACATGTTGCCCTCGGATGCATTATTGGCGAGAATCTCGAGCAGACGGCTGTCCATTTGGCAGACAGTTATCAGCTCTCCTTGATGACCCTCGGGTGAGTATTATACATTTGCTATTTATATTTTATGTCATTTCAAAATTTCAGCATATGATCATTAACTATTTAAAATGTCAATATGTCAGCTTGAAATCCTAACTGAGTTGACGCTGTCGACGGAGGAGGGTCGAGGTTTTGTGCGTGAATTAACTGTTCCACATACTCAAGACGACGAGATGTCCGATTCCAACCGGACCAAAATTGGGTATATGAATTGAATATAATTTGTTGATTACAATTTTGTATGAGTTAGCCCATTTTAATTAACTTAATAATTTTTAATGTTGTTATTTGTGTAGGAGCGCGGTCTAGTTGATCGACGATCACCTTCACCCTGGATATCACCTCCGCCGAGGGGATCACCTCTGTCGATGAGATTTCCTTTTTTCCCTATCTAGACACCATCCCCGTGGATCTCCTACACACTGTCGGAGTCATTATTTTGATGATCTGTATGTCCGTCCGACTGGATTTATCAGAGAGAAGGTAGGCACGTTACGACGAGAGTTGAAAGAAGAAGTGGGCGCGCTACGAGAAAAGTTGGGAGATGAGGTAGGGACGCTGCGACGAGAGTTGAGAGGTGAGGTAGCAAATTTTTCCCATGATGTTGGAATGCTATGAGGCCATTTAGTAGACCTTCAAGATGAGGTCGTAGAGCTTCGATGCGATATAGCAGGCAGATGAGGGGGTGACAAAAAGGGTGACGGAGAGGGGGGTCACCCATCGTTGTGGACAAATGAGGGTGCATTAGAATCATTTTTGTTATTTGTGGAGCACAAGGGGGTGGCCCCAATGGGGACGAGAGGTGACCAGCCTTGGGCGGAGGTGGTGGCGGTCTTCGGTATCGAACTAACACATTATTATTTAATTGCAGAAGTGATTGTGGGACGTTCACAATAAAATATATTGAATTTTTGAGTATAACATATAAAGTTGATTGAATGATACAAAATTGGAAGAATAAGTTATATGCAATTTGCATGAATTCAATTGTGATCGATAAATATTGTATATTTAATTATAAAATAATTGTAAATATTGTAAAAAAATGTAAATATTGTTCACATTTAATAGTGATACCATTATACATCCGTCTAATCGCTATTTAGGAAAATCTAATTTGTACAAAATTGACGAGTATGCCTTGTTGCTATGTATTTGTCGTACCTACGCGGTTGATGAAACTCTCCGGTGCATGGTATTATAGAAGTATTTGAACATCCAGGACCACGTGGTTCAACTTTGGATGCCAACAAACTATTAAGTGAGAGAATATGGTCGAGAGTTTCCCACTCGGCTTCATTCGGTAGAGGAAATATAGTCTCCGCATACGCTGCTCTTCAATAATCATCCGTGTAATAAGAAGAGCATAAGGTTCTCTCTGAAAAGCCTCTATACATAGCCACATTGACTGCAGGCTCACATGAAAAACTCTCCAACTGAAATCGACTACAGGTGTAGTTGCTATCAGTCAAGTCCACCATGTATGAGATATTACGTGTACATTTCACCGAGAAGTGCAACTCATCCAGTGGTCCCACACTTAACTTTCTCCAACTTCTGCAACCTTGAAGAGTTCATTCTTCGAAGTCAGGCTAGCATCCAGTTGAAAATGATTTACTTCCCATTTCAACCATGAACTTATTACACTCTTCAACACTGTAAGCTTTTTTCGCTCTTCTGAACAATGAAACGATGCTTTTGCCCCGATACTTAGTCTTCAAGATATATGGTACAGCAATACCCACGTTGTGGCTCGGGAAAAACTTCGACGATACCATTTATTGTTGATAGTCCATGATCAGTTACAAAGGTAAGGTTCTCGACTTCTCAAATTAGTTCCCTCAACTTTGTAAAGAACCAATGCATCGACAAATCATTCTCTCTATCGACTATGTCAAATGCAAGATGGTAAATTTAAATGTTGACATATTGACATGTAGCAATAATCAACTTGCTTTCGTATCTAGCTTTTGGAGTTGTACCATTGACTAGAATTTGGGGTCATTCGCATTTCGAAATTCCCGAACACGTTGTCCACGAGCCATGAAGAAATATTTAAAACAATTATCGCCCTCCATCTTAATAAAAAATGTTGAGTCAGGATTAGTTGTCTCCATGTTATGGCAATACCTGACCAATTTAACATAACTCTCCTCGGCCGAGCCCATTAAATCTTCCAACGTGTATTCTTTGGCCTTCTAGGCTTTGTGGTAGCTCATGACCACTCCATACTCTCGAAGATGTTGTTAATGATGTCTTAAGTTCAGTAGATCGTTTATAGGTCCTCATACTTTTGCATCATTTGTCGACCAATAAACCATGCTCGGTCTTGTCCGTGATCTTTTCGACAAATTGACGAGTATGCTCTATTTCTCTATACTTGTCATACCTACGCGATCGAGGAAACTCTTCGGTGGATGGTATTATAGACGTATTTTGACGTCCAGGACCACGCGATTCAACTTCAAGTGGCAATAAACTATTAAGCGGGAGAATATGATCGAGAACTTTCCACTCGGCTTCATTCGGTAGATGAAATATAGTCTCAGCATGCAATGCTCTCCAATAATCATCCGTGTAATAAGAAGAGTATTAAAACTCTTCGCACTGATTGTGTGGAGAATATTGTTCAAAGGAATTTGATATTTTTTTGTGATAAGCAGGGTATTCAAAGGGAACTCATAGCTGCCTACACACCACAACAAAGTGGTGTGACTGAGAGGAAAAATAGAACCATCCTCAACACGGTGAGAATCTTGTTGGAAATAGGGAAAATTTACAAAAAAAATTGGCCCGAGGTAGTAAATTGGAGCATTCATGTATTGAACAGAAGTCTCACTCTTTTCTTTTCAAATGAGGATTGGAGAGGGCGCAAACCAGTTATAGATCACTTTAGAATTTTCGATTGCATCGCCTATGCACACATCCCAGATAAGAAGAGAAATAAGCTTGATGATAAGGGTGAAAAGTGTTTTTCTCGATGTAAGTGAAGCAACCAAAGCGTACAAGTTGTTCAACCCATTCACAAGGAAAATTATTACCACCAGAGATGTCATTTTTGATTAAGAAAGCACTTGGGATTGGAATAGGCAGAAACCTGCATCAGTCATTTTTAATGAAGAAAAAGATGAAGAAATGCAGCAGCCACTACAATAAAAAATTCCAGTAACTTTGGTACCCGAAAATCCATTAAACGAAGCTCTAACAGCTGTTGAAACTTTACAAATAACAGCAGAAGCTACTAATGCAGTAGTTGACTCACATCATCGTGTTTGAAAGAGGCTACTAATGCAGTAGTTGAATCACATCCTCATTGTGTTCGAAAGAGGCCCTCATTGATGACTGATTATGAGGTAACTAGAATTAACCAAACTGAAGATCTAATCACTCACTTTGCTTTATTTGCCGATTGTGATCCTATTACATTCCAAGAAGTTGACAAATATTCAAAATGGAAAAAAGCCATGAATGAGGAAATCAAGTATATAGAGAAAAATAACACCTGGAATCGGTAGAACTTCCGAAAGAGTAGAATCTATTGGTGTTAAATAGGTTTATAAAATAAAGCTCAACAAAGATGGAGGAGTTGACAAGTACAAAACCCGACTTGTAGTAAAACAGTAAAAGCAAAAATTTGGTGTTGATTACAAAGATGTATTTGCTCTAGTTTCAAGGCTTGACACTATCCGATTGGTGTTATCCATATCCGTTCTTAATTCGTGATATATCTATCAATTGTATGTGAAGTTAGCATTTTTACATGGTGAGCTGCAGGAAGAGTGTATGTTGACCAACCCCTCGGCTATGTGAGACAAGGTAGTGAGAGTAAGGTATACACGCTGAAAAATATATTATATGGACTAAAACAAGCACCAAGAACTTGGTATAGTCGTATAGATTCTTATTTCTCTAGAGAATGGTTTCTTTCCTTACGAACCTATGCTTTTACAGAGCGAGGAAATAATGGAAAAATGGAAATAATAGCACTATCATTACCATTATACATCAAATCATCAACATATAGGCACACAACAATCATTTTTCCATTATTTCCTCGCTCT
>CAIGRT010039092.1:0-16757 GCA_903798405.1 Fraxinus platypoda | reverse complement strand
ACATTTGACCACATGTGAGAGGTGTGGGGGCCAGCAGTTGAAAAAAAATGATAAAAAATGTGCTACTAATTTGGATAAAATCAATGTCAGACACACCCCCTTAGTTTTAGAAGGACTGTTTCAATCGACAAAGTTACAATTTAGCTTTAATCAAATGCAGTTTCTAAGTGTGAAATCTTGAGTATCAATTTATTTAATAAAAATCATTTAGTATAAATCGATAAATAAACATAAGAAATAAGTAAATATTTGATTGAGTTTGAATCGATATTTAATTCTTGATTATTGGAAAAATCGAGACACCATAAAACTTGCACCCCAAATGTTTTCTGAAAAGGCACTTTCGTTAATCCTCGAAAAAAGTCGCTTTTCCAAAAAGAGAATCAGAAAACACATCCTAATTATCTTTTCGTCAACTCGATTGATATAAGTCGCACTTTAAGATCACCGGCGAAAAGCGAACAGAAAAGAAAAAAAATCCCATCTCGGTGGTATCTTCTATATAGCGCACAGTCTCTCACTCTCTCTAAAATGGCACTATTTTCTCGTCCAGCTGCATCTTCACTGATTCAGATTAATCGTTCCATCCCCTCATTTTCTCTCACTAAAAGAATTGCATTTAGCAAGTTCTTCCATTTCAAGCGGATTCTCCAAGCTTCCCTGCGTTCTGGTCAGTTTTTAATCAATTTCTCATCCATAAATTATCAGTTTCAGTCGTATGCATTTCTCTGTGAATCCCTCTGAATACTATATGTGCTTATATGTTTATGGTGTCCTTTGTTTTTTATGTATGCGCTTAATTTCTTTATGTAGTGCTGTAGTATATAAATTTTCTTTGTTCCAGCGCTTGTAATTTGAACAAAATAATCTGACTAATGTATTATTGGAGTTTATGAAATTATTTAGATTTTTGGAAGGAAATTGGAATTTTCTATTAAATAGGGAGAAACAATTTTGAAGACACTATCTTTACTTCTTGACAACGTAACTGTAGCGGGAAAGTGATGATCAAGTCCTACTACCAAGTACCAGCTGATTATAATTTCACGTATTAGGCTATTGGAATAAAGAGATTGAATATAAATAATTAAATTTGCCCATAATTGACGGCATAGGTTTACAGCTTATGCTTTAAATTTTGCGGGCGTTGATCAATGAAAATTAATTTTTGATGTATTCACTCCACATTTACTATATTATGTATTAATTATGAATATTAAGAGAATGTTTTCCAAAGTTCCCCACTGATTTCATTTTGATATCTTGAACGTAGATTGTGGATATAAATTATATCACATATTTTTTTTTGTTCAATCTGAGGTATTAATATTCTTCCCTAGCAATATTTGTGAATTTCAATTGTTCAAGGAGAAATGGGATTATTTTGTTGTATTACAGGTCCGGCGAGTTATGAAAGTGGAGGACAAGCTTCTATTGAGCAATCTGAAATCATTTTTTTGGGGACAGGAACCAGTGAAGGAATTCCACGTGTTAGCTGTCTCACCGATCCTATTAAGAAATGTCCAGTAAGCCCATCCATATAAGATGTTTATGCAAGTTTCTGTGCTTCGCAAAAATGGCTTAGAGTTCTTTTTCTGGAATACTATTAAAAAATAAACAAAATAACATTATTGGTCCTCGCATGCAGGTTTGTTCAAAAGCCGTGGAACCAGGTAACAAAAACAGGAGACTTAACACAAGTCTGCTCATTCGTGTCCCTAGGCCGTCGGGAAACTGCAACATTCTTATTGATGCTGGCAAGTAAGTTACGGATGCTTTCATTATTTAATACACACTTTGGAAACAAAATTCGCCTCATTTGTTCATTTCAGTTCTATTCTGTTGAAGACTGATTTAAGTAAATAAATGTGTCCTTTCTCTAATATACACTTAGGAAACAAAATTCGCCTCATTGAGGATGTACGTGTTCAATTTTGATCTATTATATTTTTTGCTAATCTCATGAATGATTGTCCATATCACTGCAGTGTCTTTTGTCTTCTCCCTCGATAAAGTGTTAAGAAGTCTATGTTGTAAGAACTAGGATAGGTTATATATCTCATTTGAGTTTCCATAGCCTATCACATATTCTATATTCATAATTAGTAGTATTCATGCAAAAATTTACCGTCGCGTTATTCATGTTAATGGCATTTGGTTTCTTCTGATTAAATCCTGGAGAGTGGAAAAAAGGAAAGGGAATGGGAATGGGGAAAACATAATTTCTACTGTAGCTATTTATTCTTGAAATGAGATATTCAATAGCTGTGTATTAATCTAGCATTTTACTTCTATGATGCAGGTTCTTCTACCATAGTGCTCTAAAATGGTTTCCAACTTATGGGTAAGCTACCTTGATTTTACTCTCCCATGGATATTACATTTATTCTGAAGGATATTAAAGTTCCTGAAATGTTTAGTACCCACTTGATTTATTTTTTTTTATCGGTAAATAAATATGTATAGATCAAAAAATAGAGTACAACTACTCCGAACATACCCCGGCTTACAAAACAAACATTACAAAGATCTAATGATCCAAAGCAAGAGATTCAAAATGAATCCCGATCAAGTTTCATTTCCAAAACATGTAGTGTCGAATTCCGTTGTTAACTACTTGAGGATATATGAAGGGAATTCCCCTTCTTTCTATCATTTTTTGTTACTTTGGTAGTTTGCTCATTGAGTTTCCCTTTGAACTTTTCATTAGAGGCTGCCTTCGAACAGGGGCTTTCACAATCCACGGCCCCAGTTTGATGATGATCTAACTGTTCTCTGCAATCAGACGCCCCATTCTATTGTGTCCAATTTCCTGCAATCTGTCCCTTCGGTTTATTATTAAGTTTCTGTCAAAAACCTCAACGAGTGGAACTTCTAGCTCATCTTTTTGCTGCATACCCTCTGTTCCATCTTTATCGAAGCCAATAACGCTTGGAACAGTTGGTTGCTCCACATGTGTGCCCGTTTTCTGGGTAACACCTATAACCTGTTTTTTTAAGTTGCACCCAAGAATAGTGTGACCAAACATTTTGCAATTCGAGCAAAATTTGGGCTCATGTTCATAGGAAACAAGCTAATCCCTCGACTTTCTGGTGGGCAGTTTTAACTTCGCTGATCGGACCATGTCGTTAAAAGCGTCGACTTCCACAAGAACTCAGTCGGCCCTTTGTTGACGCGAGCTTGTCGGTAGATATTGGTTTTCAAACTTTGGAGGCAATCTTCCCCAAAGTATTTGGATTCCAACAATCCAATGGCAACCCCGGTAATGTTATCAAAACCAGTATAGTACTAATCTCATTGTCATCGAACCGAAGCATCGAGGCATGACTTTCAACATCAAAGGTCGCCCATTAACGAAATAAGGCCCACCTTCAAGAACCTTAAGTCTATCATCCGCACTCTCGAATTTGAATACCAACCATTCACTTTGATGCACAAAGTATTGATAATTCACTTTCCAAAGATCGCATATTTGCAAAAGTGCCGATTTGCCTTGGAAACGTCCAGCAAAGTACCCCACCAAACAGAAACCCCAAGCTGTTTCAACGTCGTCCACGTCGTGCTCGTCCAGAATGACTTCGTCTTGAGGATCATCAAAACTTTGGAGCTTAATGCCTTCATCGTGCTTCCTGTTATCTTTAAAAAGATTGACCCAAGAAGATTTCGGCGGATCCATCTGTTTTACTTTGCCAGAATCGTTATTTTGAGGTTTAACAGTCGGATATCCAGGTTATGTGGTTTTCTCAACAGATTCTGCATCATCCTCTACATATTCTGCATCTTCCTTTTCAGAATTAGTCTGATTACCTTGGATAGAAACATTATTTTGAGGTTTTGCAGCCGACTCCACAGATGCGGTGTCTTCCTCTTCATAATCTGTTTCTTCCTTTTCAGATTCTGTGCCTTCTTCTTCATCTTCTAAGACTTGTTTCTCAGAATCCTCAGATTCTGCGTCGTCCTCTCCTAGTGTTTGAGACACACTTGAAGAAGAAGCTCCATACATTTTACCATGTGCTGGACAAACAGTAGAAGGAGCAGTGACTGCCTTACCAAGAGCTGGAGAAACAGTTGATGTTTTGGCAGCCATAGCCGAGATTTCAAACCTGTTCTTGTCTGGAACTTGTGTAGAAGATGCCCTGTTTGCCTGAACAAAAAACTGCTTCATTGGAACAAACTTCTGGCCATTTTTCTTCTCCCCCATTGAGCAGTGGCGAGAAAAAACTAGGCGTGCAGGCAGAAAAAACTCCTTGGAAGAGCTAGAGTGGTCGGATTATGCAAGGAAGGCTGAGAGAAAGTTCAAAATTCTGTTTGGAGGGGAGAACAGAATTTGAAATTCCCCGAAACAGAAAGAATCTGCTGTCTGGAATTGCCTGAAATAGCCTGCACTTACCTAACGGGATGTGAAATTCAAATTTTCAAAATGGGTGGAAGAAAATTTGAATTTTTTACCCGAATAGGTAAAAACCAGCTGCAAGAACACTCTTGAATCTTCAAGAATAATGTCAAAAACCTGCTGGCTGCTCCCCGGTTACAAATCTTTCAAGAAACTCTTGAATCTTCAATGACTAAACACAAAAGGGCTGGCCCAAATTTCATATCTTCAAAGAGAATCACTATGAATTTGGACAAACTGAACATAAAAACTGCATGCTTGATTCGAAATCACCAATAGATGAAGGTAAAATTGAAATAAGAACAAGAAACTAAGTGCAAGTGGGCATCCAAGTGGGATTTTCTCTCGCTAGGATGAGAGCTTCTCTTTCTAACTTACTTGACTTACTAGCATTCTTGCCATTGCCCACTTGATGTTATATGTGTTTCAAGTGGTTAATGTCTGCATGCTTCTGAAGTATATGAATGTGGATCCATTGTTTTTTTGCTTTGCTGCAACATCATATATCAAGATACAATCTAATGGGAAACACCGTTGGTATGTCATTGTATAATTATCTTCATGATGTTATGTGCATGTAACTGTGGGGATGTTCACATGCTAGAGTCACATTTGCCCTTTTTAAAGTAGATGCTAGACACGTTTGTTTCCTGTCCCTACGGTGTCATTCTGGACAAAATTGAACCACAATCTTGTTATATACCATATAATTGCTCATTTTCATGTCCTTGAACATGTACTTCATGTGAAATATAGTTTTGTTAAACAATGTATCTTTTTTGTTGTTAAGTGATAAAATTCTACATCGAATAAAGATGAAAACATAGACCAATGTATAGAGTTTGGGCTATTCCTCTTAATAAGGTTGACCTTTTAAGATAAACTTCAAATCTTAACATGGTATTAGAGTCCGTTAAGCTCTAACGAGCAATTCGATCCGATTAAGATTCAAAAAATCGAGTATACGGATTTCAAGATTGATTTACTTAAACGAGCCACCATCTTGAGGGGGCATGTTAAGGGATAAAATTCCACATCGAATAAAGATGAAAACATAAACCAATTTATAAGAATTTGAGCTACTCCTCTTTAATAAGATTGACATTTTAAGATGGAACCTCAAATCTTAACATTTGTGCATATGGGCCAGATTATGCTCATGGAGTTTGATAGGAGAGTCTTAAGATTATTTGTAATGTGTAACATAGGTTTGACTACATGAAGAAATTTTATGATTTAGATTGAGATTTATTTGGTCTTTTCATTCCTTCATGTCCTCTTTAAATTTGATCATGCGAAATGTTTCAAGAAGTCTAGATGGTTCAAAATCTACAAGAAATTTCTTTGCAGGCTTTTTATCTTCCAGTTGCTCTTTGTTTTGGGGTTTCGAGTTATTATGTTGCAGTGCCAAACTTTCCTTATTTGTGCTCTTAAATATTTGTCTGCATCATATTTTGGATGGTCTCCTATACGCCTTCTTGTGACTACTTGCATTTCTGCCAGGATAAGAACAATTGATGCGGTTATTATTACTCATTCTCATGCTGATGCAATTGGAGGTCTTTGACATTTACACTTTCTGATATTATTGTAGTCATGCCTTCACGTGGAAATCACACGTTCACTGAAATTTGTTTGTTGTGTAGGTCTGGATGATCTTCGTGATTGGACAAATAACGTCCAGCCCCATGTTCCTATTTACACAGCGGAGCGTGATTTTGAGGTACATTCCTTCTTGAACCTGGAACGAATAATTTTTGCTTGCAATCAATAATAAATGGTAATATCAGTGAAATTTGCTTGCAATCAATAATATATGGTAATATCAGTGAAATATGTATGGGTTTGACTGCGCGAATTTTGCCCGAAGATTATTCATGATCCATCAAAGGCATTTCTGGTTACCAAGTGTCATGTGCTGAATCCGAGTCATAATATTTTTATGTTCCTCATTACAAGCTATGCTGGATTCTCTGTGTAATTTCAGGTGATGAAGAAAACTCACTATTATTTAGTAGATACAAGTAGTATCATAACCGGTGCTGCGGTTTCAGAGTTGCAATTTAACATCATAAATGAGAAACCATTCATCGTACATGACCTCCAGGTGAGAATTCGTTTTGTCCTTTCATGATTGTTGAATTGATAATAAATCTATGTTACTAAACCTAGAAATTTTAGTGTCAATAAGTAACTTTCTTTTATCATTATTGATGAGTATAAGATTTAGCATTTCTGACTTACCGAATGGTTACATTGTTACTATCTTAAAAGTTCATCTACTAGATGACTGGTATATTGCTTATTAGTTTGTATTTATTCTACATTTGTATGGGGATACCATGCATAGCTCGCTCACGAGCCTACCGTATTGTTGTGCAGTTTACGCCTTTACCTGTGTGGCATGGCAGAAATTATCGTTCCTTGGGCTTTCGATTTGGCAAGATTTGTTACATTAGGTAAAAGTTTTTAATGTTTGCTTGTTAGTTTGTTTAGTCTTTGTAAGAGTCGGGCTAATCCTTATCTCACATTCATAGTGATGTTAGTGAAATACCTGAAGAGACGTACCCACTTCTGGAGGATTGTGAGCTCCTTATCATGGTTTCTCTCTATTCCTCGATCCTTCCCTCCTGACAAAACGTATCTTCTTTAATTTCTCATCATTAATTGGCTTATGCCTTTGTTATTAGGATGCTCTGAGGCCAGATCGTTCTTCTTCAACACATTTTGGACTTCCGAAAGTGAGCTTTCATAATTATAGATTGATAATTGTTGTTGCGTTCTGCTTCAAGTAATAATTTACATCACATTTTTTCCAGGCTTTGGAGGAAGTTCGAAAAATCCAACCAAAAAGAACACTTTTTACGGGTATGTTTTCATAAACAGCCTAGCATGTTCTCTCATTTTTCCTTCTAGGTTCCTTATCATTTGGATGGTACAGACATCCTCGGCCATTGCATTAATTTTAAAAGTTCGGTCCATTGACGTTGTCAAGGACTTGGATGTTGCAATTTCAGCAAATGAAATTTTATGTATTCAAACCCCTACCCCAATGAAAAATGAAAAAAATAAAAATAAAGAGTAAATCTTTGTTTTATTATGTTTGTTGAAGGTATGATGCATCTGATGGATCATGATAAAGTAAATGAAGGTCTCATCAAATTGAAGGAGATGGAAGGTCTCGACGTACAACTTAGCTTTGATGGACTCCGCATGCCAGTAACTTTATAGCCTCTCTGTTCTTCACCGTAATTTAGCTTGATTCATTCTTGATTAAAGCTCGTTGATAATAATTTGAATTTAATTGGATTTGCAACTTTTGGTATGTTTGCTTGGCTATTCATTCTTGATTAAAGCTCGTTGATAATAATTTGAATTTAAGTGGATTTGCAACTTTTGGTATGTTTGATACGCATTATTNTTTTTTTTTTTTTTTTGTGTGCTCTTTTGAGAGTAGATAGAAGATAAGGGTTCAGCAAGGCACAGTTGCATTATGGCCCATTTAAAAAAGTTTATTTACAAGTATATATGTTTTGAAACATATTAATTTTACAATTATGCTATTTGTACAAAAAAAACTTGACAATAATCGTTGACAATGTTGATGTCAAAATTCAGTTCATTGATTTAAAAAATAATTTTTTCAAATGGATGAATATGATGTTGTTAAGTGTGAGTTGTCAACCAATATTGTCAAATTAAATTGTACATGTAGCATGATTCTTAAACTTATTGGTGAAATAAGTTATTTATTACAATTCATAGTAGGCTCACAAGCAAGGTCTATAAGAGAAATGCAAGTGATACACCTAAACATTAAAAAATGTAGTAAAAGCAAACAAAGCAAGGCAATGAAGATCAGATGCAGAAAACAATACTACAAAAGATTCAACTGTCAACATGACAAAAATAATAGAGATTTATTGCCACAAACAAGTCTGCCACATTACTGAAAGATTGAGAATTCATTAGTACCAAGATTTAAAGGTTAGGATGCATTTGCACAAATCGCATTGGTTGGAGACCTACACTGCAATTTCCCCTTTTGTGTACGTAGACAGTGGTGATTTCAATCCTAATACTATAACAATTCCTACTACTTATTACTTCGCACGAGCACCTCTCAAATGATCAATCTTGTAATTTTTAGTAGTAATCAATGCATTGTATTTGGCGGTAAACCAAATTAGTAACCCATACCCATAGAATCCATATTTGGCATGCGGCTTTTAAGTGGGTTTTTCTCTCCTTGAAGGTCCATGATGGCTGCCTCAGTCGTTGTCAATAGCAGTGAAACACTGTAAACAAATAAGGAATTATGTAAATAAACATTAATTCAGGCATGAATAAAGCAAAATGTGACAATAAATACTGTCCTCACCTTGCAGCATCTACTAAGGCTGTTCGGATAACTTTTAAAGGATCTATAATTCCAGCCTTCACCATGTTGACATATTGACCTGGTTTAGAATAAGCGCCACTGACAGAGTGAGGGGAATTCTAAGCAATGTTCGTAATCACTACATGGGGAAATAACTTATAATCCTAATTTTCTAATTTAAATTCATATTTTACAGGTGGGGTGATGTTTTATATGCACCACATGAAGATTCAAGAACAAACCCCAAGTCCTTGAACTTCGAAGTGCAGGTGTCAAATATATAAAATGACCATCAAGAATAGAGCAAATAGTGCTATGTCCTGAATTTTCTCAGAAGGATTACTATCTGGATTCACAAGATTGTAAAAGATGAACTAGCTTCAAGAATTACAGATATTTTCTTGCATATCGTAACATTTGCAGGACGAGTTCAATGTCTATAGCTCTCCAAGACAATGCAATATTCTGTTTCTGCATCTCATGCATGAACTATTTACTATCTCAGAAACCGATGTTTACAGCCATCCATAATGACTCATTTCAGGGAAGGATAATTATTCTAAAATTTTCAAAACTAGGAAGATCAAGAACTAACCAGTTTCTTTATTGACAAATCAACAGTAAGCGAAAATTGGGTATTGCCATGAGGGCACATGCATATATGACATGCAGAAAAGGAATCCACAGAATATCTGCTGTTATGGAGAGGAGAAAGGTGTCAAAAAGCACGAACCTTTGGCTGCGTCATAGCCCAAATTGAGATCATCTTGTTCCAATAGCTTGCCAAGAACAAGAGCACCATCACCACCAGCATTTGAGACTATAGTGAAAGTAGGTGCCTGTTACAAAATCAAATGTCATGATGACAAATGACCAAATGCCCATGTCCTGTGAGCTTGTATACTTGCATGCGCTTGAGATAGAGAGATTGCACAAGAACAAACCTTAAGAGCATTTTCGACTATTTGAACTCCTCTTTTTTGGTCTTCATTTTCAGTTTCAAGGTGTTCCAGAACTCTTGTGGCATACAAGAGAGCAACACCACCCCCTGAAAAAATGTAACCATGTGCTTGTTTGGATAAAATTATAAGTTACTGAAATTATAATGTGATATGGTGGATAAGTGGGCAGTAATTGAGGGTCCTAGAAATGTGAGATTAAAATAAATGTTTGATTTTGACCATTAAATTATAAGGAAATTATGATGTTCCCCAAACATGCACAATAAATGTGCTGATGAAACATGCTAAAAGAAATGCTTCAATTTTAAAAACAAATGAAGATATTACCTGGGACAATGCCCTCTTCCACAGCAGCCCTTGTAGCATTCAAAGCATCTGTTACCCTATCTTTCCTTTCTCCAACCTCGGCCTCACTGCCCCCTCCAACCTGAGAAAGAAATGCGGAATGACAACAATAGCACCAGGCACAATCCTGCATTTTTTGAATTCTGTGGATTTACTACTGATATACCTTGAAAACTGCAACACCGCCTGAAAGCTTTGACAACCTTTCTTGAGCTTTCTCCTTATCAAACAAAGTAGTACTCTTCTCCATGGTTGTTCTTAGCTATTTAAATATACTAAAACCTATCAGTATCTTACTTATTCGATCAAAACTATTTCACATTCTTCAATCAAAATCGAAGCGAGAAATATCATAAGCAAACCAACAATCCTTTCACTTCCAGATATGACCCAAGAAATACTATCTGAACTCATCAGAATCTATGGTCTGTGAAGACAATACAGTATGATGAAATGCTTGCTGGCATTTTAATTGAAAGAAGATGGGAAAGAATATTCTATAGCATCACAAAGAGTTTTTTCAAGAAAATAGACATTTCCAGTTATTTTCTTAATTGAAACGTGACAAGGGAAAAGTTGGGTATCAAAGAGGGAGAGGGGACACACTTCATGGTGCCACTCATTGGGCAAAGGGAGCAGAGAATATGAAAACAAACTTAATTACTTAGTGAATAAATTTTAATGTGCATTATGTTCCTTGTGCATTTCATTAACATAAGCATTTGTGAAGAACAAACGTGCATTAGAAACCGTTGAACATGAAAACATGTAAGATTACAGTATAATTAAAAGCTAGTGATATCATTATTAGATTTTCACAATCTTCGGGGAAAAGTCGTTATACCTGTTCACACCTTTCTTCAATTAGCTTCTTATCCCCACCGCCATGTAAAATTACAGTGTCATCAAGAGAAACAGTGACCTATTCCAACAAATCATAGATGTCTTGAAAATGTTTTGGGTAACAAAAATACAATGTCGATGAGTGTAGTACTAATACAAACCTTTTTAGCCGAACCAAGCATATTAATATTAACTTTGTCAAGACTTAAGCCATGATCTTCGCTTATAACCTGCATAAATCACCATCAGTTGCTGCTAAAAGAAAGCAGCATTAGCAATGTAAATTATAGGAGCTCATCTAACCTCTCCACCAGTAAGAATGGCAAGATCCTCTAAATTTGCTCTTCTGTTATCCCCAAATCCAGGAGTTTTGACCGCACAAACCTACAATGCCCCATGAACTAGAATGTAAACTCTAAGATAAAGGTGACAGGTGTTGTTGGCACTTTGGTAGCAGCACATCCAACAAAAACCATATAGTTCTATCATAACTTCCTGTACAAAGATAAGAATGTACTCTATGAATCATAAACGGCTCATAAATTATCCAAATACACAAACAATTACCTTTAGTCCTGCGCGATGCTTGTTGATTATAAGCATAGTCAGTGCCTCACTTTCCACATCTTCAGACACAATTAGCAAAGGACTTCTTCTCTATTTTTTGTAAAAACCAAATCATGAGAACAAATCATCAATCACAAACTTATTTTTTAAGAATCTAGCAAATTATAGGAAGACAAAAATGAGAACCTAGGCATTAAAAAATCCCAGTTTAATGAATTCATTACCTTTACAGCCATCTCCAATACTCTCACAAGGGAGTTTATGTTCGAGATTTTCTTGTCGTGAATTAGGATCAAGGGATTTTCCAGTTCCTGCCTACATAAAATCAAAAAAATCACACATAATAGATCCTAAATCAACAACGCCATACAATTGAGAGGAGCTTCATATCAAATGAACATTATGATTTACATGACTGCATGAGAAAGAAAAGCAGGAGGTCCAGATGCAAAAGCATAAAACTTATAATTCAATCTTATAAATATCTAATTATTTATTACATCCATTCATTTATTCTTTTTAGTGATAACCTAGCAGTAAAATAGTTAGGGAATGAGCTTCATGTTTTTTTTAAAAATAAATTCAAATTGTGTATTCGGATTCTTAGATTTGACAGCTACTTGAAGTAGCCAATTATAGGAGTACAAGTTCATCATCATTAGCCACTATCTATGCATACACATTTCTGAGTCTTCTCGTCTGTAACAAAATAAGGAGATATATAACCACGGGCTAGCTTCATCCCTTCCACCACTTCCAACTCATCATCCAGAGTATTTCCATCCTGCATCATTGCAGATCACTTACACGCCATCATGCATAGATCATTACAAATCAAAAGTTCCAAACTGCAGCATACTTACAGCAATAGTAATGATTCCTTCCTTCCCGACTTTCTCCATTGCCCGTGCTATCAGATCCCCAATTTCTCGTTCACCATTTGCAGAGATAGTGGCTACCTAGAATTTGGATACACGGATTAGAGCAAAAAAGAAAATGAAAAATGAAAGAAAAAAAAAAAATGAAAGAACAGTGGTATCCTGGCTAAGAAATTGTTTGTCGATACTATTAATAATCAGAAAGTAACAAGAATGGTGCACCAAAAAAGATCAGAAAGAATTTCAAGCATGCATTTCTCGGCTTGATGGAATAAGTCTCGGAAAATGTGAAAACCAGGTTTATATTGGACAAGGTTGAAAGCCTGAAAGTGAAAGGAACATACAGGCAAGCACTACTTTTTATGTGCCAACAACAGATTATGCACAAACCTCGTTTTCTTCAAACATAAAAGCAAGGTTTCAAACCCCGTGGTCATTTCTCTAGCAAATTCTTTCAACAGAGCTAAAAAAACTCTTCCTGAGCCACTCACCTGTGTAATCTCTTCAGGTGTACTAATCATAACTGCTCTGCTCTTCAGATCTGCAATAACAGCATCAATGGCCGTATTTATACCACTGCGCAAGTCCATCACATTCAGCCCCGCAGCCACTGATTTACAACCTTCTGCAAATATTGCCTGAGTCAGCACGGTAGCACAAGTCGTACCTGCAGCAACATCACATTCTGGGTGAGTCTCTTATCATCAGACAACAGTGCAGTGAATAATAAAAGAATTCTACTCTAAAGGCATGCATATTAAACAATAAAACCCCCTTTATATTATTGGCATTCAAATCTTCCATAAAAACACGAATAAAGAGTACAAAAAAAGAATTGATGCCCTATATAACTACTTCAGGCATAATCAAGGAATAAGCTAGAAGCAAACATACAGAGGGCTTAGATGAAGATCTACCCATAATATTAGAAATTAAAACTTCAATAAAAAGCTTAGATACTTCAAAGATAGAATAAGTTGAGGTCAAATGTGACAGCAAAGCCATTTCAAGCAGATACACTTCATAAATAATAATCAGAATAAAATCATTCAAACTAAAGTAATTTGCCCCTACGGAAACAACGGCTTTCAGTCATCAATGCATTTGCTTCTTTTCCAAAAACTGTGAAAAAAATAAATAAATAAAAACACTCCAATTCTGTTCAAATATTGCTTGTTGAAATCCAGCTAAAGAGTTCTAATAGAAATGAAGGCTTTAAGCCAATATATTACCATCACCAGCAACCTTATTAGTTGCACTCGCAACCTGCTTCACAAGATCTGCACCAATATTTTTTGCCTTATCGATGAAATTGATGCTTTTGGCTACGGTTACACCGTCCTTGGTGACCTTGGGGTTCCCATGGCTTTGCTCAATAATGACATTGCGGCCCTGTGACAATAGAGAAAAAGAAGAAGAATCATTTAGCCTCAAACCCTTTATCATTTAAGTATCTCAGGCTACTAATAATTCCGAAAGGGATTAAATGATTAACTTATATCTGACATCAAAATTGATATTTTTAATGATGAATACAAATTTTTGAATCTTCATGGGATCTTTCTACTACTGAGCTTAGGTTCCTAGAAGATCAAGTGTTGTTACAATCACAATGATCCTTGCTTAAAAGGAAAAAAAAAAGTATTCAAAACTCCAAGGTCCAGACTTTTGTAAGGGTCCGGTTCCTGCAATATCGCAAACTGAAATATACGAAACATCACAAGTCAAAATGACCGCTACACAAATGAGTGTTGACATCAACAACGACAAGCTAAGTCTTATTCGCATTAAGCTTGGGGTTGGAGCATGAATCAATTATCACCGATGTAGTCATTCCACAATAAGGAGGAGGTTGTAAGAGATTTATAGCAACGTAAATTTTGTCATATCTACAACGAGAAACCTTCATAACAAGATAGAGACAAATACATAAAATGGCAATCAATACAAAATCCAGAACAAGAAACGTAAAACTTTGTCATGTCTATGACAAGAATCCTTCATAGCAAGATAGAGACGAATACACAAAATGGCAGTCAATACAAATGCAGAACAAGTCACTTGGAGACTCAAAAGAAGTTTAGAAACTTAAAATCTATTTACCTAATTACATATATAGATAGCATCCACCATTTAATTGGGTCCCCATGTACAATTACAAATATCAAAACAGCCGAAAATCTTTGAAGTTTCTTGCAGATTTTTCGCTAACAGTTTCTTGCAGATTTTTCTTATTTTCTTCAAATTAGAGTTTTTTTGTGCAATTCTAATATTAATAGGAGTATCAGAATGGAGAGTTGTATACGCATAGTTACCTTTGGTCCCATTGTCACCTTTACAGCTTCGGCGAGTTCATTAACACCGGATAGCATTGCAGCCCGAGCCCCAATCCCAAAATTGATATCCTTAGCAGCATAATTTCTGCTAGATACAACCCGACTGCGTACCTGTACGTCCAAATTCATTTCACCAAAAACAAAAACATAAAGCACCCTCTATATCCCATAAAATCAACTATCTGTAGCAGAAAACATACAATCAAAACTAATTTTAGTAACAATAACAAAGACTGATTTTCAAACTTCTTACCAGATTCCTGGAAGCAGAGGACCTGCAAAAAAATGAAAACACAAGTGAAATACATTTAGAAAAAATCGTGCCATTATGTCTTCACGTGTTACGTGTGTATACACTGTTTTGGTTTGTATTTTAGCGTCAGTGTGTACCTGAGGGATGAAGCAACGGCTGCAACCGCTCGGTACATTTCCAAAAGAGAGTAATTCAGAGGAGAAAATACCGATAAAAAGCTGAAACGGTTGAAACTAGAGACGAGATTCGGGTTTCGCCAATAAAGAAACTGTTTTGATTTAATGTACACAAAGGCAGCTGCAGATTAGGGTTTAAGGTTTAAGCTTTGCCTTCAAGTTGAGCTCTCCCTGTACAAGATTTACTTTTTTAAGAAATGGAGTTTTCTATATATAAAAATAAGGGTATATTACCTTATAAACCCCAAACTTATGTTGTATCAATTTCATCCTCATTAAATTTTTTATCCCAACTTTCATTCCAACCTCCCATCAATTAGAGAGGTCATCCCCACCAACAGATTCTTCCAAAACTTGTTAAGGTGTTGTAAAAACAATCTTACCCTTAAATTTTAATTAAAAATATATATAAATAGAAAAGAAGAAAATTTTTAAAAAATAAAAAAATGTTCTTCTTCGTAATGACCCACACATCGCCCACCCCAAAACCAAACGACCCATCACACTGTTGGTGTTGCCACCAACAGTCACCACTCCACCAACGTCTAAAACCATTTAAAAAGCAAATCCTTATGGGGAACAATTATGCTTCATGTAAAGATGGGGGTTCACAGAACCCCCACAGATAACACACATATTTGCGGTGGGTGGATAATTTTTTTTCTACTTTTTTAGGTGGGTCTCACGCATCATGTGAGAGGGTGTAAGGGTTCTATGAACCCCTACCCCTGTACAAAGGGATTAATCCTATGGGGAAATAGAAGTCGGTCTTGAACCTTTCACACTATTAATGGTGCATTCTTATTCCTAACGTTTCAATTTTATCGTATCCTTCTACATTTTCCATTCAGTAACTATTAAAATAGCACGTACAAAAAGTATGAGAAGCAAAATTCGATTTGGGAATGGTTGTAATGAGAATTCAAATTTTGATAACAACAAACAAATGCAATGAAAAGAATTATGATATCTTTTAACTAGGTAGTTATATTATTTTTGGAAAAAGAAAAGGTCGACCAACAATTTCAACTCACGATAGGGTTAATAGACCCAAATTAGGACTGGGTCAGAAAAATCGCAGCCCGTTAAACCGAACTAACCCGACTCGTATTAGGTCGGGTCGGGTCAAATCGATTCTGAAATTATTTTGGGTTGGGTTCCTAATCGACCTAACTCAATGAAAATGTGAAACCCTATTTTCATTTGAAGCGACGCACTGCAGAGAGTCAGAGACCATTCTTCTTCGATCTATGTGTTGGCTGCCATCGATCTGAAAGACGCCCGTAATTCTTGCTCATTTCAAGCTTGCAAGTTCTTCTCCTTCATCTATGTGTATTTTTTGATATTAAAAGTTCTAATTCTTTCCCCTTTTTTACTGTGTGCAAATCATATCGGTATATATATGAACTTGTATCTACATATTGGTTAATGATACTGTAACTAATATTCAGTGGCGAACCCAGCATTTTGAGTCAGCACGGGCGGCAGTTGACCATGGGCAACAATAAAATATTAAGAGCCCCGTTTGATATCATTTTTGTTTGCAAAAAAATACATTCTAGAATAGTGATTTGATGGAGAATGTGTGGTTAAAAAATTTTAAAAAATGTTTTGAATTTGAAT
>CAIGRT010039086.1:0-10490 GCA_903798405.1 Fraxinus platypoda | reverse complement strand
AAATCTTGTCGCGAAATCACAATTTAGTTGTAGTGAATGTTCATGATTTAGATTTTATCATGTTTAATTGCAAGGACTTGAAAGAATAATGCCTTAGAAAATAATCAGTTGAACTTCGCAATGCTATGTGATTATTTTTCTTACGCAATGTATTTCCCACTAAATGTCGGTCGCATAATATTATTATTTTACAAGTTATTCAAAGACGGAACCTGATAGTTCTTTCATATAATAGTATGTTATATGCATGAATTAAGTGTAAACTCTAATCCCAACCCAACTCAACCCAACCCTTCTAATAATAGACGTGGTTAGAAATTTAACTACGACTAGCTAGGATGATGATGAGATGAAATAATCACCTCATTTTTTAGCAAATATTATCCAAGCATATAGAACTATGAAATGAACTCAAGTCACGTTTTGCTCAGATCGTTTCTGACTAAATTAAGATTTGTTGGTGCCTTTGGGAATGAATTTGGAAGTTTTCGACTAACCTAGGAATGTCCCATACTTTCAAGCATTTTAAGGAATGTCACAAACTGCTAGCGAGTAGATAGGCATCTCGAAGATGGGTTATTTCGACATTGTTATCTCCGGTAATGATCATATCTTCCACATAAAGAAGCAGTATGATGCACAGCATGTGTTTTTCTAATAAATAAGCTTGGATCTGCATTAGAATACTTAAACCCACAAAAATAAGATATTGAGCAATCTTAGAGCTTACTTGAGGCCACACAAAGCCTTCTTGATCCTGCACACATGATCATTGCATTCCTTAGAATTAAATCCATAAGGTTGCTTTATAAAGATATCATGATCTAACTCTCCATCAAGAAATTATTTATTTAAGTCTAGTTGCCACAATTTTCGGCCTTTGTAAGCAGGCTATGCAATAATTCGACTAGCCACCATTTTAGCAACATGATTGAAAGTTTTCTCATAGTCTAGACCATATTGTTGAGAAAAACCACGAGCAACAAGACGAGCTTTATACCTATCAATGGCACCATAAGCTTTTTTCTTCAACTTGTAAACTCATTTACAAGTAATCAAATCAGCATTGTTTGGCTTTAGAACAAGCCCCCAAGTGTTGTTCTTGTGTAAAGTTGATATTTCCCCCTACATTGCCTCTTCCCATTCAGAAACACCTTTAACTTCATTGTAAGACATTAGCTCATTTTTCGCACGAATATCCCATCAGAAAACATGACAAAAATAGAGAAATAATTTAACTGAACTTCATAACCAGTTAGATGATCAGGTTGCTTTCTTTGTCTAGATGACATCAGAATTGCAGTCTTGATAGTCTCGTCTTGCTGAATATTTTCTCAAATGGAGAAGTACTGCTCTTCCTTTCACTAATTGCAACATCACTAAAGAAAGTGCAAGATCAAATGTGTTACTATCCTTGTTATCTATTTGATGTGATGACAATTCAGCAAACACTAAATCACGAAAAACAATATTTTTTTTTGTTTCTGGACCCATACATCTCCATTATTTCCTATGAGTATCATAACCAACGAAAACACAATACCTTGCCCTTGGATCAAGTTCAGTCCGATTATATGGGCATAAAAAACTGAACTAAAAACTCGAAAATAACTCACATTTGGTTTGTGGAGGTATAATGCTTCAAAAAGAGATGGTTATGTCCCTGGCCAAGAAGGCAAGCAATTTATGACATGACAAGTAGATTGAATAGCTGCTAACCACAACTCCCTTGCAACAAGCATATAGTATTAGATGTGCTAACTTGCACTCAGCAATCCCATTTTATTGTAGAGTTTCTGGACAAGTCATTTGACTCCGAATCCCATGCTCTCTACAATATCCAAGGAATTCATAGGACATGTATTCCCCTCTATTATCAATGAGTAGACACTTTATTGGCAACCAAATTATTTTTCCACCTGCTCTTTGAACTGAATAAATTTAGAGAGGGCTTCACTTTTGTGTTCCAAGAAATATACCTAAGTGAATCGAGAGAAATCATCCACAATAACCATCACACAATGAAAACCAGCATAACTAGTTGTTTTTATTGGCCCATGAGATTTGAATGAACTAGTCGTAGTGTTGTAGAGGCTCTATTCTGTGAATTTAGGAAAGGAAGATGATGTGATTTCCATATTGGCGACCAACACAAAACACATCATGATGAAATTCCTTAAAAAGAGGAACTCTATTGAAAAGTTTCTTAGTGGAGATTTTCTGCAGCAACTGATAACCAACATGGCCTAATCGAGAATGTCAAATGTTGCACTTCCATTCTGGCCTGTCTTTTTCAACATATGCATCACTTGAAGACAAAACATATAGCAATTCTTTCCTTTTTCCAATAAGTAAAACATCAGCAGCAATGTGTTTTACATTTGAAAGAATCTGTACATTATTTGGACCAAAAGGAACATATCTCCTAGAACCAACTAATTGAGAGACCAGTGCGAGATTCTTCTTTAAACATGGAACATAATAAACATTCTTGAGAGAAATACCACTAGCATTTGAAATATCAATAATGACATTGAGATGTCCTTCTTTAACTATAGGATGTAATGAAGAATCAGCTGTCACAATGACTCTTTTCCCATAATGCGGATGAACATCAGAAAGTAACAAAGCATTTCTAGTTGCATGATGAGAACAACCAAATTAATGATCTAATCCTTGTTCTAGTCTACGGAAACATTAGCGTTAACATCTACGTTGATCTGGTGCATTACAGAAGTCATGTTGCTCCTATTTGGACTGCTCAAATTCACTAGCTTCATGTGCGACATTTACTCATGTGTTTGTGAGATCAACATGGCAATTTTGCTTAATATGGCCTGATTTTCCACACTAACTACACAGCACATTCACCCAACAATAACGCTTTATCTATTCCAGCTTTCCACACTTGTAACAAGCTTTTGAATTTTCCTTACACTGCCCCCTAGTTTTGGACTGCTTAGAGGGAAAAAAAACTTTTTTTTTCCTTTCATCCTTAGTGTAAAGAACATCCTCAACTTGAGGGGGGGGGGGGCCTTGTTGCTGCTGCTGGACATTTGTATCACCATTGCTTCCTGGTTTGAGAGCATATTCTCCAACTCAATAATAATAAGTTGATTTGCCCACCCTTGTATCGAATAGATAAAGGGCATAAACTTTTTCCGCAATCCACAAATAAGATAACGACACAAATGAGCATCACTTACAGGTTCCTCCATATATAATTCTGAAATTTAAGCACACAAAGTTTTAAGTTTAAGACAATATTCTAAAACTGAAAGGTAACCTTAAATCATCCCAACAAGTTCATTCTCCAAATACAGTAGCCTCATCGTGTTCTTTTGAGTTAACAACCTTTCAAGTGTCTCTTACACTTGCTTTGGCGACTTCTCGTTACGAACATGCTCAATGTACTTTTTACTGGTCGATGTTCGCAAAGCAATAAAGCTTTGCCACACTTTATCTTCCATTTCCTCATCAACTCAACATTATGTGGCGTATCTTCTGGAATTACATCATCACCAGATATAAGTTCCCACAAATTCCGCCCTTGTGCATATGCTTCCATGCATAGCTTTCAATAACTATAATTGTTACCAACAAGCTTGTCTACATATGAATCGGTTCCACCAGTCATCTTCTCTGAGTTATAAAATCGAACACTTGATAGGCAACCAAGCTCTGATACCACATAACGGCAATGACAGTTTATGAAAAAAAATCAGAGAAGCAGGAAAAGAACAGAAAAATATAGAGGAGATGGAAAGAGCGAAGATGATTTGCTTCAAACTGTATTTTTATTACTTGATGAAGAACTGAATTAACATATCAATTACAAGATTATAAATAGAGAAAATTTCCAGAAATGTCTCAACCATCAAAGTCTACTTCCTAAATATATGAAAGACTTGTAACATATTAGACTTACTCAAAAGACTAAAAACATTTGTAAGTTTGACCAGTTAAATTCACCGATGGCCATTCAACTTTATTGTTAGTGTCACTATGATCACCCAATTTGATTTTGTTTCATCACGACCACTCAATTTTATATTTGGTGTCATCATAGCCACCAAATTTGATTTTGTTTCACCATGGCCACCCAATTTCATATAACGTTTCATCATGACCACCTAATTTCATATAACATTTCACAATTGTCACACAATTTCTTTTTACTAATATCACTAATTTTAAAATGGAGTAAAACAGTAACTTTGTATTATATATTAAAAAAAAATTAAAAAAATAATTTTTTAAAAAAATTTTAAAAACGTTTATTTTAAAATAAGTTTTTTAATTTATTTTAATTTTTATAAAATAAGTTTCTATTTTTTTAAGGAATGTCTTTTTTAAAATAACTTTTTATTTTATTTTATTAAGTAACTTTTTTTAAAATAAGTTTTATTTTATTTTATTTTTCTAAGTAACATTTTTTAAAAAAATAAGTTTTTATTTTATTTTTTTTTAAGTAAAGTTTTTTTAAATAAGCTTTTATTTTAATTTTTTTTTAAATTTATTTTATATATATAATGCAAAGTTACCGTTTTACCCCTTTTCAAATTAATGAAAAATAATGAAAAGAAGTTGAATGTTTATTGTAAAATGTTATATGAAATTGAGTGACCATTGTGAAAAGTTATATGAAATTGGATGGTCATGGTGAAATAAAATAAAATTAGGTGATTATAGTGACACTAAGTATAAAATTGAGTGACCATGATAAAACAAAGTTAAGTTCAGTGGCCATGATGACACCAAGTATAAATTTGAGTGACCATTGGTGGATTTAGGGTTTGACTAATTTGCAATATGTATTTTCTAATTTTTTTAATTTTGCTATATACTTATAATTTATTTCTGATTTAATAAATTTTGATCCTTCAAATAAAAAAAATAATAATAATAAGATTAACTGCATTTCATTTGTAAAAACTAATCGGAATTTTGGATTGAATCCAAATTAAAATATGAGAAGGACAAAAATCTGAGACCATTTGCGCCAATCTCCTTTTTTTCAATCAAATTCTGACTAAAGACGGCAAGTTGAGCAAGAAAATTACACTCAAGGACCAATGTGCTAAACACTCAAAATGTTAAGGACTAATCTGTCAAGAGAAGAAAAAGTTAAGAAAATTCTCCTATCAACTACCAAACAGACCTTCCCTGCGCGAGTGGGGGCGTGGAAGAAAGAGAGACTTCCACTATCCGATCTCTTTCGATTCAATCAATCTTCGCATAAAACCCTTTCAATAGATCTTCATTGAAGCGTCAATTTTCTCCTCTTTTCTTATACATAATTACATAGAGGATGGATGGAAACAAAGATGAAGCCTTGAAGTGCTTGAAAATCGCCAAGGATTCAATCGAATCGGGCGATAGAAATCGTGCTATGAAGTTTCTTCATAAAGCTCGTAGATTGGATCCATCAATCGAAATTGAAGAGTTTTTATCGAATCTGAACAATTCGCAACCGGAAAACGAAAACCCTATCGAACCCACGAATGAAAATCCCCAAAATTCATCGAAATCTGCTGAAACTGGGCCTCGCCGTAGGGTTTCGGCAGGTGGGCCGTCGTCGTCATCGAGTAGTTCGGTGGGTTATACCGAGGAGCAAGTCACGATCGTGAGGGAAATGAAGAGGAAGAAAGATTATTACGAGATTTTAGGGTTAGAGAAGAACTGTAGCGTTGACGATGTTCGGAAGGCGTATAGGAAATTATCGTTGAAGGTTCATCCAGATAAGAACAATGCCCCGGGGGCTGAAGAGGCTTTTAAGATGGTTTCCAAGGCTTTTCAGTGTTTGAGCGATGAGGAGAGTCGGAAGAAGTATGATGTTGTTGGGTCAGACGAGCCTGTTTATGAGAGGCGAGGTGGTGGCGGCGTTAATGGGATGAGAGGATTTAATGGTTTTTATGATGGGGAATTTGATGCAGATGAGATTTTCAGAAATTTCTTTTTCGGGGGAATGAATCCTGCTGCTACAGCTAATTTTAATGGATTCAGGTTTGGACCTAGGGTAAGGGTTCAAACAGGTGGTGGTGATCATGGGTCTAATGGGTGGAGGACTTTGATCCAGTTATTGCCTGTGATACTGGTTTTGTTGCTGAATTTCCTGCCATCGTCAGAGCCAATTTATTCTCTCCAGAGGTCATATTCGCATGAGCATCGGTTTACCACACAGAAGGGCGTCAATTTTTACGTGAAGTCCTCAAAATTTGAGCAGCAGTATCCGCCTTACAGTCCAGAACGAATTACACTTGAGCATAGGATCGAGAATGATTATCACAATGTCCTTGTGCATAATTGTAGGCTTGAGTGGCAGCAACTTCACTGGGGCTACAGGCGGGAAGCACCTACTTGTGATGCATTAAAGAAGTTTGAGGCTCTGGCTCAGTGAGTGTATTAGGTACAGTTCTCTTCCTATGCTTTCTTTGATGCCATTACTATATTGGAGTTTTTCTGGTTTGCCATTTCTGTTAATTAACTATGTTTCCATGGCATAAACATGTCGGCTGAAGCTTTGAAATTCTAAGATTGTGTAGATCTTATTTAAGAATGATTCTGCATTTCTTTCAGTTGATTATTGGGAAATTTCTCAGCTATGACAACATATTTTCAAAAACCATTTTATCATATTCTTGATTATCTTTTATCAAATTATATATGTTTTGACCATAAAGACCTATAAGTTTGACATCTTCAATAGATTTTTGTTATCTTTCAAGATTGAATCTGCTTCTGCAACAGGCTTCTGTTTATGGCTAGAAACTTTCTCATATCTGTTTTGAGTAGTTATAGTTGAACTTGCGTTGCACGTTAATCTGAAATACTTTATAGGTGTTATAAAAATAATATTTGAAAATGTGAGAATATAAAAAATAATTAATACAAATTATCTACGAGGAATGAACTTTTGATTTGAATAAAATAAGAACCAGTTTGTGAAAATAATTTAAATAGTTGAGGAAGTCAATTAGAAAATCCCATTTATCCGTTTGATCTAAACTGAACATCAAACGAATACCACTCTTTCTTTATATTCGCTTAAGATACATTGAATATATCAATTGAAATTATTTATTATAGATTCGCATTATGTCTCCCTATTTACCTTCACTGTATCTTAAATCAATTGGAAGGAAACTCTAAAAATATTCATCTTTTGTTCAAAATTTTTTTTAATGAATTTAATTTATTATCCAATCAAGTATAACGAATTTGTCAAATGTGCATTGATCATAACTAAATAATTTACAAAATAATTAATGATAATATTGTTCAAATAAATCAAATACATATTGCAAAACGAAAAGGTAATGAATTTGTCAAATATGGTTAAATAAATTAAATACATATAGAAAAATGAAAAGTAAGGTAATAAATATGTCAAATGAACATTCATCTTAACTAAATAGTTGGCAAAATAATTAATGATAATATTGTTCAAATGGTTAATAAATTAAATACTTATTGAAAAACGAAAAGTAGTGTATTATTGAAATAATTATATATATATTGGAAGATGGAAGGTAAGGTATTATTTAAATAATTGAATTATACAAGGATAGAATCGTCTAAAAAAATGATTTGCACTTGATGTGATATTTAGCCCTTGTTTGATCCTCATTTTTTTCAAAATACATTTTTCTCTCTCTTCTCTTCAATCACACATTTTTCAATAAAATAATATTACATGCAATCCAAAAAAAAAAAATTCTTCATTTTGAACTAAACATTCTCTATCATTTTACTATTCCAAAATGCATTTTACACCAAAATTGGGGCTCAAACAGGCCCTTAATATATTATAGATTAGCATTGATTTCGTGCACTCTGATGATTGCTGAAATTCGCCTCTAGCTATTGAGTTCAGTTTGAGAATCAGGGTTTTCTCCTATTTTACTTCAAAGGAATTAAAGATTGAATCTCCTTGGTCCTATTGTCTGACACTGTTAAGTGGAATTTCTGTGAGAACTAATACAAAGTACCAACTTTTTTGGACAATCTTTAAAGGAAGTCCGAGGAATCGAGATATTGAAGCTTTCGTATAGTTGATATTATGGTTTATGGTTATGGTATAATGACTTGAATCAAATATTTCTCAATGTGAATCTGGGAAATTAGAAAGAAATGCACAAGACTAATAGATCTATCTTGATATATGAATTGATTATTTTGGCATTAAGTTGATGGATGCATTCAACTTTGGATTAAAAATGATGTAAATACTCTTAGTTTTCCCAGGTCATTAGTCTGGCTTCTAATAAAAATTTAGCACAATACTTGGAATGACATGGTGAATATGGTATGGGAGTCCCCTATAGTTGAACAATGGAAGCCTGACAAGGACTTCTGTGTGAGTCCATGCATACAAGCACATAGACAAACATCATGTAGATATCAGGGGAGAACTGCAGGTGCTTGAGAATGATGGTAGCATTGGGGATGGTGGTTTTAGACAAAAAGTCACCACATAATTGGACTTGTCAGTTGGCAGTTATTATTATAAAGCATGTTTTATGTTTGAATGTGCTTAGAAGTTAGTCTAACTTATTTTGCCATATAATTTTGAAAGTTACATTTTTAACTGAGAAACTTACTTTCTCTGAAAGCAAGTCTTAACTTTCTAGAAAAGCGGCTTTTAAGCACAGTTAAACATGCTTCCTGCCAAATTCTTCCAAGAACAAGAAAAAACATCTGTTGTCAAGTGTTGTTCATTTTGAGTATTTTAGACTCTTCAATGGC
This sequence comes from Fraxinus platypoda, assembly GCA_903798405.1. Classification (NCBI taxonomy): domain Eukaryota; kingdom Viridiplantae; phylum Streptophyta; class Magnoliopsida; order Lamiales; family Oleaceae; genus Fraxinus; species Fraxinus platypoda. The sequence continues at coordinate 1,742 of CAIGRT010039086.1, read as the reverse complement.
GCTACATCAGACTTCTCTAAAATTGTGTCATGCATGCTGGCTAATGTCTCTTGAAGTTTAGCGTATTGTCTCCCTGTTGTCACAACTTATGAGTGATTTTATATGGATGATAGTGTTTAAACACCATGCATGATTAATATTACTTTATTTTTTACCAATTGTTTACTTTTTCCCTTCTCTGTAGTGCATTGATGCATAGGCATTTACACTGTATTTCATCACAGATCCATTGGCGACGTGCAATTTCATCATTCTTATTGAAAACACAATGGCAAATCAGAATTTGGTGCGCGCACTGAAAAGATGGAGATGAATAAATTCGCTTTTTTGAAGTTGTCTTGCCCTGAATGGCGTTTACGTAGGCTTCCATGCGTAGAGATTTTTCTTTCGTTGACAGACTCGTTGAAAGTTCATTTAGGGAGCTTTAAAACTATATAATATTTATGAGATCTCCTACAATATTTTACTTTTGACATTAAATCGATATATTTGATAGTATTACTTATGCCCAGTGGCTGTACACTGGGTTGGTTATGTCATGTTTGCCTGTTATATTTACACTTGCTTTGATCTCTATCGCTGTACATGAAAGATTGTTTTCCTTGTAACAGTATTTTTTTTTTTTTTGAGAATGTGATTAAAAAATAAGGAAGAAATTTCAATTTACGTGTAAAATTATTTCAGTGAGTGTGTGATTGAATATGAGTTTGGAAAAATATGAATTTTTAGAGAATGGATTCAAACAGGGATGAAATATAAAGAGAGAAAAATGATTTTCAAATTCTGGTTATTGTGATTGAATTTTTTGGAACTTGGGTTACTTCAAGCGGTATGTGACTCAACTTTTACTAAAATAGCCATTTGCACCATAATGGTAAAAACCATGTTTTAAAAAGCGGGAAAATGCGCCACCTAGGCGCGACGTGACTTGAAAACGCGTCGAATTTGAGAAATGCGCAAAAAATGCGTTTTTCATCTAAAATGCGCGCATTATCCCGTCAAATCCTTCTAAAAAAAAAAAAAAAAATTGTTTTTATGATATATTAAAAAATCTATTTTTTTAATATACAAATATATTTAATGCCTTAAAAATACGAAACGCGTTATGGCGCTTATTCTTCGCATTGACACGTCTAAACATGTGATTCTTGATTCTTGGCCTCGACGCATCGCAACGCATTACGCATTTTATAACACTAAGTAAAAATGGTAATTTTCACTAGTAAACATATTTGCACTGTAGTTTTTGTAAATTGCAACATTATAATTATAGTAATCTTAATTTTTGCTCTTTTTTACATTTATATACCAAAATTTTTGTCGTATTTAAATCTCAACCTCATTTTTAACTAAAACACCATGACGGTCAAAAATTTGCTAGGATGAGATAAAGAGGCTTATTTACCTTTTGTGTTTTTTAAATAAAAAAAAATAAANTGTTTTTTAAATAAAAAAAAATAAACAACGAGTACATAAGTTCAATAAAACATATTCTTTATATAATACGTGAAAAATCGAAGACAAAATATGTTAATTAACTGAAAGTTAAATATAAAAATTTGACAAGAAGTTGAAGATACAAGTCCAAAAATGTGCAAATTTTAAAAATATAATTATTTTAATTAAAATATGGTGTCTATTTCAAAACACGCCTCTCGAATGTGACATTTGATCAAATTTCCTATTATTTTCACCAATCTGTTTAGAAAAATCTAACAGGAAATTACACCCTCACAGGTTTT